>RJWJ010014024.1:0-38529 GCA_004363605.1 Indri indri | reverse complement strand
CAAGAGAGGAATTGTGATTTCTTTTTTTCCCTCTATTTACTCATTAAAACTTTTTCTGAGGGGGAAGAAGGGGAACTTAATTCAGTTGCTTCAACTTTCTAATGCAGAGGTTGGCAAACTTTTTCTGTAAAGGGTCAAATAGTAAATATTTTGGCTTTCTAGGCTGTATAGTCTCTGTCATAGCTATTTAACTGTGTTGTTGTGATGTGAAAGCAGCCATAGACAACACATACATGAATAGGTGTGCTCATATTCCAATAAAACTTTATGCAGAGTGACTTAATGGACATTGGAGACTCAGAAGGGGGAGGAAAGGGGGGTGGGAGGAAAAATTACCTGTTGGGTACAGTGTACACTATTCAGGTGACAGGTATATCAAAAGCCTACACTTCTCCACTGTGCAATTCAGTCATGTAACAAAAAACCACTTGTACCCTCTAAATCTATTTAAATAAATTTTTTTTTAAATTTGAACTTTCATATAATTTTCACGTATCATGAATATTTTTCTTCTTTTTTAATGCAATAATTTAGAAATATAAAAACGTTCCTAGCCTGTGGTCATACAAACACAGGCAGTGGTCCAGTGCTGGTCCATGGGCTGCAGTTTACCAACCCCTGTTTTGGTGTATTCCATGAAACTCTGTGCTAGGTAAGTAAGCATTGTTCCTGCCTTCAAGGAACTTTTCATTCGGATGGAAAAAAAAGTCAGCTACATAAAAACAGCTCAGTATTATAAAACAGAATGGACTTAAATACTAAAAACCAAACCACACTAATTCTATGACCATCTGCAGTAGAAGATGAGGGACCAGAGAGGTGGTGGGATGACATAAGAAGCAACCATTGTTGTAGAGGACTATGGTGTGGATTGAGGGGAGCAATGTGCATAGGCAGAGAATCTTGAGGGGGCAGAGGTCCTGAGGGACATGCAGCTCACACAAGATCTGGCAGAAGATGCTTTTTGAATTTAGGAAGGGTCTTAAGTTATAATAAGGGAACCAAAACTTTAACCATTTCAAGATCCAGTTTTTCTCTTTTGTATAGTCATGTATACACCAAAAGGCAAAATCAATTACATGCTTAATTTGTGTGCCATGTTCCATCCTGTAAAACCTAGGAGAGGTACTGATTTTTTTTTCTCTGATTTTGTGAAGCCTGTCACTTTGGTGTTGGACAGCACATGCCATTTTTCATTCCTCTGCGTACATTTGGTCACTCCATAATCACTTACCACCTTCTGTGAGTCATGAACTGTGCCGTTGTATTAGTCAGTTCAGGCTGCTATAACAAAATACCATACTCTGGGTGGCTTATATACATTAGACATTTATTTCTCATGGTTCTGGAGTCTGGGAATTCCAAGATTAAGGTGCTGGCAGATTTATTTCCTAGTGAGTGCTTTCTTCCTGGCTTGCAGATGGCCACTTTCTTGCTGTGTCCTCACATGGTGGGGAGAAAGAGGAAGACATTCTTATAAGGGCACTAATCCTATCATGAAGGCCCTATCCTCATGGCTTATCTAACCCTAGTTGCCTCCCAAAGGTCCTACCTCCACATACCTCACATTTGGGGTTAAGGCTTCATCATACGAATTTGGGGGAGGGGATACAGACATTCAGTCCTTAACAGCTGGGTACTGAGAACATAAATAATGTAAGAGAACATAATTTCAGACTTCTAGGGGCTCATTATCTCAAGAGGAGGCCCCTTTTAGGCTATTAGTACCACAGGTGATACATGATGAAATAAAGGGGTGTATAGTTTGCAAGGGGAGCACACAGGAAGAAGCACTTAACTCTGCTTGGGAGGATATGGCAAGGGAGGAGGATTCACAGGGAGGGCAACATTTGGGCTGTGTCTTGAAAGACAAGCAAGAGTTAACCAAGAAGAATTTTCTCAATAGCACATGTGTTGGGAAAGCATGTGGTATGTTCCAGAAATGCAAGTAACTCAACGCGGTTAGAGCATAGGAAGAATATGTTAGATAGGAGTCAAAAAAT
Organism: Indri indri; assembly: GCA_004363605.1. NCBI lineage: Eukaryota > Metazoa > Chordata > Mammalia > Primates > Indriidae > Indri > Indri indri. Next base: position 36,526 of record RJWJ010014024.1, on the reverse strand, counting down.
GTATCAGAGCTTAGGAGTTTGAAAGGTTGCTAAATTATATAAAGGAGTTCAAACTTTACCTTGTGGGTAACAGTGAGTTGTTAGAGGACCCTTAGCAGAGTAGTGATAGGATCAGATTGGTTATCTTTTGGGGCACAGTGTAGAAGGCGGATTGGAGTGGACATAAGGATGTGGCAGGGAAATGAGTTAAGAACCCACTGTTTAGTTTATGAGAGAAATGACAAAAAGTTAAAATGGCAGCTAGGCTTGGAATGGAGAGGGTGGCAGGAGTGGAAGGAGGAGTCTTAGAAAACCCTTCACGTACTGGTTTGGACAACTGGAGAGATGATGTGTTCATCAACTAGATTGGGGTTGCTGAATTGATTTGGTGGGAAAAGTAAATTCAGTTTTTGGAGATAATTGAATTTGAAATTCTAAATGTAATTATCCAGATCTCTGGGTGAAATATGGGCCCAGAGATGCAGAGTTGGGAGTCAAGCAGCATGAAATTATAGTCAAAGCCTTGAGAGATGAGGACACAGGGCTGGGGGGCTGAGTCGTGTGAGAAGAGGAGGTCCAAGGATGGAATTTTGGTGAAGGCCGGTGTCCAGGGAGGAGCAGAGGAGCAGTATGGATGCCAAGGGAGGACTGGAGGGGAATGGAGGAAGGGGAGGGATGACTGTAAACCTTTTTCCAGAAAATTGAGTTAAACAGGATGACAAGGCGGTGCTTATAGGGAGACTCAAGGTCAAGAGAAGCTTCGTAAAAGATGGGCAGTGTCTGAGCATGTTGACAGGCTGAGAGGATGGGACCAGGAGAGAGTAAAGACAGAAGGGTTCATGACATAGTAGGTTGCTGAAGGCGTGGGAGGGGGAAGGGGATTAATTTGGATGGAGGGAACCCAAGATTAACAGAAAGAGATGAGGGTACTTGTGGAAACTGGCAAATGTTCAGGTTGGGGATTAATAAGCTAAGGGAACTCCCACGTGGATCTTGTCTATACATGCGGTGGTAAGATCACCTACTCTGGGTGAGGTGGAAAGAGAGGCATGAAGAGTAACATGGAAGCAGCCAGGTAGGAGAGCAGAAAGGAGGCTACCCCAGTGAAGCTCCATGATTCCTGGGGAGCGTGTGTGTGTGTTGAGGGAGGGACTGGAGGGAGACAAGAGCAGGCAGGGCCAGTGCAGGGCTTCTCAACATTTATTGTGCTTCTTGATCATTTGGGAATCTTGTTAACACGTAGATTTTGATTCATTAGGTCTGGGGTAAGGCTCAAAGTCCTGAATTGGTCACATACTCCCAAGTCCCAGGTGATGCTGATGCTACAAGTCCATGCACCAGAGTTTGAGTAGCAAGTAAGTAGGACATTCTCTAGAAGCTGACATATACACCCACTGTTTTTGCTAAGATTGTGTGTTTATGCAGAGGGTGGTGTTTGATGAAGAGTGCTCATACAGCACATGGGAGGGGTAAGACCTTCTGACACCAGCATTGGCCTCTGGACTGACCAGTCATAGGGGCAAATAAAAGCTATTAGAAGTAAACATGTTGCTGGCACCAGTGCGAATGTGTGCTAGTTTTCAGCAGCGTTCATCTGCTTGGATGTAAGAGGGACGCACGTAGACAGTTGGACTGAAGGACATTGTGGCGGGATGGTTGCAGAAAGGCGCCATATTGACTAGTCTTGGATTTGGAGAGAGACAGAGCACATAGACTGGAGAGGGCATTAAGGTGTAAGAGTGAAAAAAAGCGAATGCTAGAGGATTAGGTTCTGAGAGTGTCAATTCAGAGTATAAGATGCCAGAGGAAAGGTCAGTAACCTGAGATATGACACTGCCTAACAGTGGCTGTCAGTGTGGGTTGTCAAGTAATTGTTTAGATGGACGGCAGGACTTGAAGACCAGAGAAAGACAGATGCCAAAGCTGTCACTGGTTGTGAGAATGATCATGGCATTGTAATACAAGGAAAAGAAGGTGTTGGGGATGTGTAGGCAGAGGTCACATGTCTCTGAGGAGAAGTGTCATACGATGGTGGAAAAGTCATGGTTTGGAAATGGCAGAGAAAATACCACACAAGAATACTTGTATGTGGGGCTGTGAAAGGACTAGTCACTGCCAGAGAGGGCTAAAGGGGGAAACCAACCCTTAGGAGAGGCAGGATCTGGAGAAGGTAGTGGAGAGTTCTGAGTGCTCTGAGAGGAGCTTGAGAATATATGGATAGAAGTGTTGGGGGAGAGTGGGGGTGAGCAGGGGTGTTACCAGAGAGCCCAGAGAAAAGAGGAGGGGGACTGGCTGTGGGAGGAACCAGGAGGAAGGAATGGAAGAGCAGTAAGAAGACAAGAATGGGAGAAAAGATTGGTGCCTAAACATAATTTCTGTTGGGGCTGTGCTCAACGATGACAGCAAGGAGGAGTGGCAGAGGCACTGTTGATTGGTCTTGGGGTTCTGGCTGAAACTTGGGTAAAAAAGTTGTTTGGAAGGAAATCAGCAAACTTGCTCCCAAGGTGGATGTGTTGGGATGTTTAGGCCTAGTAGCTTTCATACTGCGTGTGGCCTTGGTCAGCCAGAGGTCTGCTTATTTTATGCATACCAGACAAGAAACCATGAGAGGTTTAATTCCATACTTTTGGAAGGATGTTAAGCCTTGTTTTTGAATGATAATTGCCTGATTGATACATCTGTTTTCCCTTAATGAAGCAATGATTTTATTTAGAGAATGCATTTTCCTCTAATTGTGGTGTGGAAATATTTCCTTACAAATTGGAAAACAAAAAATGATAACAGAATGAAGTTCTACCTTCCTATCTTAAGTGGGATCACAAGTAGGCTAGCAAGAGTGGAATTTCCATCCAGGAAAAAGCCTTATTTCTTTTTGCCTTGAAGCTCTATAACATACCGTATGCAAAAGACTTGTCAGGTCTACTGGAATGGGTGGGATATTGCGCTGTTGTAATATTGGTTCTTTGTTCTTTTTATTCCTTTAGTTTTGTATGGTAGCTATTACTGTCCTATTGAAAGCAATAGCCAGTGGGAAATATAATTTTGAACTTGACAAATATAGAGCATTCATCTTATTATAAAAGGTTTGAAATACCTAAGAAATAAACCATAGTTTGAGGAGCTCCAGCAAAATAAATCTGAAATGGAAAGAGATACAGTGATGAGGATTGAAAAAGATACCTAACAAATCAAAATAAAACCAGCTTGTGAGGAAGAGCGAAAGCACAGAAGGAAATTGGGAAAATAATAAAAGAGATAATGACACACAATAGAAGAAGATGAAGTGATAGCAATTTGTGTTTACCTGGAAGCTTTCATCTAGAAATTAAACTTGATGGGAGTGGGGGATTTGGAGAGGTTGGGCAGCAAGCTAATAATGACTTGGTTCTAGAAGGTTGAGGACAGGGTCTGAGCAAGTCTGTAAATAGGAAATAAAATTTGTGATGGAATTTAAATTTAATCCAGGGAGCTTTGGGGGATTTTGTGTGAAGGATTAACGTGGTCAGAATGATAGGAAGATAATTTGCATTCAGGATACAGGAGTAGGAAGAAGTCAGAGAGAGGCATTTTAGGGGAAGCGTGTGAGATATATGTTGTTACCTAATGTGTGTGGGATAGGACAAGCCATGGCACATCAGCACACCCAGGTTCTGCAATGGATGTTGATTTATGAATAAGACTCTTCTTTTTGGGTCCTTCTTTTTTCATCTATTAAAAATAAATAAAGAAAAGAAACAAAGAATATATCCTGGCTTGGCAAGGTGCATGGGAACTCTTAGATGCTGCTTGTATAAACTTTCTCTGAAGACAATTGGATGATATGTCTCAGAAACCTTAAAAACATCCATTTTCTAAATAATACTGTGCTAAGGGATTTGTTACAGATAATAATAATTAGAGATGTCTTAAAAGATTTATGCCTAGGGTTGTTCATTACAGCATTATTTATAATATCTCAAATGGGGAAACAACCTAGACATAGACATACAAAAATAGTAAATTGTTTAAATACCTCTCCAATGTGATAGAATGCATTTATTAAGATCATGTTATAGGAGAATAGTTAATGTTGTTGGAAAAATATTTATGTTATATTGTTAAGAAGAAAGACAGTTCCCCAAATAGTTTGTACAATGTGGGAAAAAATGTGTATGTCTGAATGTGTGGCTGGGTACTGGATTCACCTCATTATTTGTGATTGCTAGTAGAAAAATGCATATTAGGGGACGATCTGGAAATGTAGCTTTTAAGAAGGACTAAGGTTGATCTGCCAGAGAATAAGGATTTGTTCTATGCAGAGTAGGCGTTCCTCACTTGATGTCTGAGGGTGGGCTTCTCTCTAGCCCCATCAAGCAGAAACTACTTTTTCACCATTGCCTGAGTTCACGTGCAGGACAGACTGCTTTGGAGCCACACTCAGAACTAGCTTGGAGGAAGCCACACACTGGTTCCTGTGGATGTAAGATGGGAGGGAGGGTCCATCCTGATACATAAATTCCTGTTTCTGTCCGAAAGGCCGATGAAAAGTTTTTGGTGAAATGTTAAATAAATAAAGAGGGAGTGAGCGTGGATTATTTTTTCCCTTGTTGTCACTTATTTTTTTCAAGACATTCCAAATAGATAGACCACTTTCACCTCCAAACCGTCGCCGTATTCCACGGATCTCCTGGTCATCCAGGATTTTAGCTCCTGACTCATAATCTTATTCGCCTCCCCAAACCCTATCATTGTTCTTAGTAGCTTCGACACCCATCTACTCAGGCCCCTGGGCTCTTGGTTCCCCCACCTTTGCAGACAGTCACCTTTTCTTCTGCCGCCTGCAATATATCCTTGCTGTCCATTCATCACCCCCACTACTCTCTCTTCACTTTCCTCCATGCCCAGCTTAGAGTCCCTGGTTGTCTCCCATGATAACTCCCTTGCAAAAGCCCTCTACGTCTTTTACCTTTCTTCTTCTGTTATTTATTTCTAGAAAAACTCTGACACTATAAATCTGTCATTCACTGTCTCCTTGCCAGCACCCAAGCAGCTGAATATTCCTAGAGAAAAAACACACAAGAGGTGCCAAGGTTTAATTTTAAATGCACGATCACAAACCTCAAATAGCCAGTTAGTGCTAAACTGCAATCCTACTATACTTCTCCAGTAGGCTACTTTCCCACTTCCTGAAACGGCTTTGTCCTGTCATCTGCTCTCCTCAAATCTTTTCAGACCTCTTCTTCTTACTTCTGTATCAGCTGGGGACCTTGCCTCTTAGGTCATCAGAAGGATGCTTATTTGTTTTCTCATAGCTAAGTCTATACACTCACCTGCATCATTCTTCCCTCTTACTACAGTAGGGAAAATATCTCTCCTCTCTCCTCCTCTTCTTCCTCCTCCTCCTCCTCCTTCTTCCCTTCCTCTTCCTCCTGTCAAATCCAGTTCTTTTACTTTCCACTGGCTTCCTTTTCTTATTCCTTCTCTTTGCATCATTGATACCTTCCTTACTACCAGATCGGTGTATAAAAACAGACCTAAACTCCCTGACCCCATATTCCTCTCCAATATCTGCTCCATTCCTATTTTCTTAGTAGTCGCCCTCTTTAGAAAATTGTCTACACATGCTGTCTCTAATGCTTTACCTCTACTCTTGTTTCTAATCCCAACGCTCAGTTGAAACTGTTCTTGTCCAGGGTCCAAATGACCTTCACATGGCCTAATTCAGTGGGCACATCTCGTTCTTTGTTGTGCTGTACTCAGCACTGGATCCAGTTATCCTCTCGCTTCTTGAAACACTCTCAATTTGCCTTCTTTAACCCCAGACCCTCCTGGTTTTCTTCATATCTCACGTGATGATCTTTCACTACTGGGCTTCAAAATGTTGGTGTTCCTGCAAGCTAAACCTGGGCCTTTTAAAATTCTCCCTCTACACTTTCTCTCTGCTAGATCTTGCTCTCTACCTGTGAATTCCCAATTGCCATCTTGACATCTCCACCTGATTGTCTTGCAGGCTTGTAAAGCTTAACGTGTCCAGAATGGAACCTGGGATTCCATCCTTCTCTGAACCAGTGCCTTGCTCACTCTTCCTTATCTCAGTAAGGACTACTACCGTCTGTCAGGGTGTTTGGGGAAGAACACTAAGGGTCATCCTTAATTCATTTCTTTTACCTCGCACATCCAATTTGTCACCAAAATCTACAGCTTTCACCTTCTATATATCTCAAAACCTTCTACTGCTGTCCATGTGTAGCATCGACATCCTAAGTCAAGCTATGTCATGCCTTACCTGGACTAAGCTTCTCCGCACACAGTCTTGCCTCTTTTCATCCATTTGTCAGTCACAGTGCTTTCTTTTTTGAAGTCAAATCCAATGTTTGCCTCTCAGATTAACTATGGGCTCCTCACTATGGCCTTGAAAGGCTCTTTTGGGTCTGTCATTCCAACCTTATTCTGTGCCTTTCTCCCCTTTGCTATTGCAACCTCATTCTTTAGGTCTTAGATTAAATGTGACTAATTCAGAGAGGCTTTCCTCAACCTCCTTTCTCCATCATTATTCTTCAGCACAGTAGCATTTTAGTTTTTTTCACAACATGTACGGCTTAGAATTATGTATATTTATGTGTTTATTGTATATTTCCTCTGCAAGGCTGGAAGCCCCATGAGGTAAAATTTTTGTCTCCTCTGATCACTGTTTTACCCCAGTACCTAGAAGAGTGTTATGCATAGTAGATACTATGCTTTCATTATATGTGTGAAACAAACGAATGGAAATATATTTGCCAAGTGTTGATTCTATTTGGTGCTGACGTGGAGAGAAAGGGTTGCGGGACGTGGCCAATGCTCCCTGCAAAGGGTAAAAATGACCCAGGCTGTAAAATGATTACAGTGTGCCTGGATGACATAAGACAGGTGGTAAGGGTTGGCAGTGCAACATGGGAACTGGAAAATACAGCAGCAAGATGTAAAACTGGAAAAATGACAAAATGATTCTATCTTTGTGAGACTGGGGTAATAGGTCAGTGGTCAGATCTGAGGAAGGAATACTGGGAGTTTAGTATTCTGTGCCTTATGGGAGAGACCTTATCCTCACCAGATCTCCTCAGGCCACCTGACTCAAAAATAGCATTCACGAAACTACTCAGAATAGAAGACAGAATAGAAACCACAAAGTCATTGAAGCTGAGAAAGTTTGAGCAGTCATCAGGTCCTGAGTACCTACATATATACCAGTGATTACATGAATGCGCGCCATGGAAACGGTTAATGTGAAGGTTAATTATTTACAGTACTAATGCTTATTGATTATCAGAAAATTCCCTTGGTGATTGTCTTATGCCTTAGAGTGTTAATATGAAAGGCATCCTTTCATCTGGCTATATAAATGAAATCGATAATTTAGCAGCAGTTGGCTTATCACATTGCACTACTTTATATGAAAGATGCTGTCCATAAAAGCAATTGTAATGGGTGGTTTAATAAGGAAAACACTGTTGGAGAGTATGATTTAACTGTATTCTTAGCAAATACAATGCTTTTTGCAATGCACTCATTTGTTTTATTAAAGCCAATTAAACATTTGTTTTTGCTAATTTTTACTGAACAAAAGAAATCTGAAATACTTAATAGTCAATTACTGTGAGCATGCAGATAAAAATAATGAATGTTATCACACAAAGAGTTTTTATCTATGAGAGGCAGGGCAGACACAAATATAGTATATAGAAATTTGTCAAAAATTAGTAACTTCTATTTTAAGCTTCTTTAGAACATTTGGGGGAGGAAAAACCTTTAAATCAATGAAATTCCTACCTGGATCCATGTAGATGGCTGACACAATTCTATCTAAATCTGGTAAAAACTATAATCAAAAAGAGAGCTAGCTTTTTTCCTAACAGCACCTTTAACATAATAGACAAGCAAACCCTTGGTGCTTAGATCTCTTTATTTAGTCACTTTGGAATATTTGATGCTTTTATGTGTCATCAGAAAGGAACTCTGAGCTTGCCTTCAAACAAATTTGGAGTCAGGGAATGGTGAATATACTGATAATAAAATTTTGGTTGTGAATTAATAAGAAAACATTTTTTACTCACCAACCGTTCATTCATGTAGCACTTGCAATATTTCAGGTTCAGTACTAGGTATATAAAAGTAAGATAGATATGGTCATTGCAGTATAAAGTTGATAGTCTCGAAGTGAAATGAAGCATTAAACAGGTTGCTCCAGTGACATATGGTATGTGCTGTGATAGAAGAATTAAGACTACCACAGGAAGGAGGAGGGGAGTGGATAGGGGAAAGGGAGATGTCGATCAAAGGGTGCAAAATTTGAGTTAGAAGTAATAAGCTTTAGTGATCTATCGCACAGAATAGTGACTATAGTAAATAATAATGCATAGTATATTTTTAAAAAGTACTATAGGCACATTTATCTGCTGGGTTTTTACCTAACATAGGGAAAAGGGAAGGCTTCCTGGAGGAGGTAATATATAAACTAAGCCTTTTATTTAAGCAGGAGTTAGGCAGAGGGGACAGAGGAAAGAGCATGTTTGTAGGTCCTGGAGCCTTTGAAAAATGGAAGGATGTCTAGACCGTATAGAGCCTGGAGTGTTATGAAAAGTGGCAGAAATGAGTCTAGGAGATGGGCTGAGAACGCTTTTGCAGGGCCTTGTGAGCCGTAATAAAGGAGCTTGTACTTCATCCTAAACCTGGAAAGCTACCGAAGATTTTAAGGAGGGTCAGGACATGATCTAGTTTTATTTTATCTTTATAACCATTCTAGCTGCAGTGTGGAGAATGGGTGGGGAGGAAATAAGACTGAATGCAAGGAGATGAGTTAGGATGCTATCATGGCATTCTAGGCTAAAAAAGTATGGTGACTTTTCTTGCACAAGGCCAGGGGCAGGGATAGAGAAAAGTGGATAGATTCAGGAAATGTTTATGAGTTAGAATGGCCCATATGGAAGCAGATAGGTGGTTCTGAATCTCAGGAGAGTGGACTGGCCTGATATATGAAGTACAGATCTGCAGCTTATTTCTACTGGCCACAGGCCTCCCTGGGTTCCACACAGAGTGATAGCATTTATATTGGAAAGTGAATGACCTAAATGAAAGAGTAATAAATCTTTTTGCAACTCAGATACTTTCTGGGGCTTTTTTTTTTTTTTGCTTTTCATAAAATGAAAGGGATGCCTAATAGAACTGTCAGCTGATAGATCATTAAAATAATTTTTGATGCTAGATCACTATTGGATTTTTGGCATATAACTTAGGAGTTTAAAGAATTGAGTGACACTGCTGTAATAAAACTCCTTCCATTTCTGTCTGCCTATTTATGTAAAAAAATGTTCTACATAAAAAATGAAAAATAAGAATAAATTGATATAGAATGTTGTCTCATTTTTGCAATAAATTATGTTATTCATGGACCCAATGAAATAATTAGGAAAAAAACAAAACCATTTTAGTTAATAGTTCAATTTAAATTCTGTTTTATATAATTAATATATACTGCTTGAAATATAAAATGTTACATTGCATTTATCAATTGCATTTAATGGTAATTTAATGAGAACTCAATCCAGAACTAATCTATCGCTTAGAACTCTATGGTCCTGGGATATTAAAAAAATTAAATTTGCCAGCATATTTTTTGTAGAGATATGTGATAAAGTGATCAATGAAAGATTTTCAAGCATAAAATATATTATATTGGGTTTAAATTTTGTTGGAGAAGTAGAACAGAATTAGGAGTTCAAAGAGAAAAGGGAATGATGTAAAATTTCCTAATGTTAAAGAAGAGTTTATTCATGTATTTTTTTTAAACTGAATGGAGGTGGGAACATTTTAAACATTTGACATAGCTAAAAGAATGAAGTAATGATTATATTTTTAAGTGTTGTTATAACGTTTGCAAAATGAAAGCAATTGCATTCTTCGCCAGTGGTATCCTATGTAAGGTTATATAGTAATTTTTGGATGTCCACTTAAAAATGTGAGAGGGATTTTTCAAATTTTTTTAGTGGGTAAATTATCATAAGAGTTTGAAGACCACTGGTATAGAGAGGGAAGCAGGGTGAAAAAAAAAGGGCCATAGATTAGATCACCGGGAGCATCATTTTTCAAGAATCCTTCCATCTTCACCTGTGAGACAAGAAAAGGAAGCAAGAAAAGACTTGCTAGCTGTGGGTTTGTAGGTTGTCTCTATGGGATTGGAGCTTAGGCCATTTGAGAGTGCAGGGAGGGTCAGGAAGGATGTCCAAAGAGATTCTAAGGTTTGAACTAGCTGCTGCGGAGAACAGGGACATCTGCTGATGGTTGAGGAGCCAATCTTGAGGGTGACCATGATTTTAGAGTGAGATCAACTGTTTGGTACGTGATTGTCTTGAAGCACTTATTGACAAGAAATTCCTAACATTGGTGGATAGACATATGCATTATGAAAAACACTAGAAATTACATACTATTAAGGGGCCTTGGAGATAACCAGAGGCAGAGATGATAAATCATTTACCCAAGGTCACCTTTGGGAATGGCAGATAGAACCTTAACTTCTCACTTTCCTGCTGAAGATTTTAGGAACTTAACTTACACGTCCCCGTGATATGTCTCACAGAGAATCTACTTATAAAGGGCACCAGAAAGTAGGTGAGAAGTTTGGAAAAGGATGTTGCCCCTGTGTGGGACCCCAACACCTGATCTCAACTAGAATATCCAAACCCTCAAAAGCACTTCCAGACCAATCTCCCCTCTTCCCCTAGAAGTCAGCATCCCAGGTCTTGTCTGGAACACATGTCTCTCCTAACACCATTTATCAAAGTCCTCTGGATTCTTGAAAGCTCATCCCTTTCACTCATTTTCCAAACTCCATACCAGGATTGTTCAGGAGAGAAAGAATGTAAACCACAAATTCGAGCTACATATGTAAGTTTATCGTATTTTATTAATTTCATTTCATGTATTATTTTATTATTTATTTATTTTATTGCAGTATGAACATTTAACATGAGATCTACCCTCTTAACAAATTTTTAAATGCATAATACCGTATTATTAACTATAGGCACAATAGTTAATAATAACTATTGTACCTAGTACAATAGAACTTATTCATGCATTGTACTATTGTACGGCAGATCTCTAGAACTTACCCTGCTTCACTGAAATCTTATACCTGTCAAACAGCAACTCCCATTTCCCCTTTCCACCAGCCCCCCTGGCAACTGCCATTCTACTCCTGTTTCTGAGTCTCTTTTAGATGCTTCATGTATGTGGAATCATACAGTATTTTTCTTTCTGTGACTGGCTTATTTCATTTAGCATAATATCCTCTAGGTTGATCCATGTTGCGGCAGGATCTTTCTCCCTCTCTCTCTAATGTAGAAAAAGGGTCTCGCTCCATCACCCAGGCTGGAGTGCAGTGGCATGACCATAGCTCACTGCAGCCTTGAACTCCTGGGCTCGGGTGAACCGATCCTCCCGCCTCAGCCTCTTGAGTAGCTAGGACTACAGACACAGCCACTATGCCTGGCTATTTTTAAAAAATGTATTATAGAGACAGGGTCTTGCTATATTGCTTAGGCTGGTCTTGAACTCCTGGTCTCAAGCAATCCTCCTGCCTTGGCCCCCCCAAAGTGCTGGGATTACAGGTGTGAGCAACCACACCTGGCCAATTTTTCTCTTTTAAAGCTGAATAATAAAGATAGCCAGTGTTGGTGAGGATGTAGAGAAATCGTAACCCTTGTACCCTGTTGGTGGGAATGTAAAATGATGCAGCCACTGTGGAAAGCAATATGGCAATTTGTCAAAGAATTAAATGTAGAATTACCATGGGATCCAGCAGTTCTTCTGGATTGCTTCTTTTCATTTCCAAAGGATTGAAATCAATTTCTCTAAGAGGCAGGTGCACTCCCATGTTCATTGCAGCACTATTCACAACAGCCAAGACATAGAAACAACCTAAATATCCATCCACAGATGAGTGGATGAAAAATATGTGGTATATATACACACCATGTATGTAATTTTAAGTTTTCCCATAACCAAATTTACAAAAGTAAAAAAAAAGTTGAAATTAATTTTAATATATTTTATTTAACACAATACATACAAGATACTGCCACTTTAACGTGTGTTTAATGCCAAAACTTATTCAGATATTCTATATCCTTTTTGCTTTTGTACTAAGTCTTCAAAATTCAGTGTATATTTTACATTCATAGCACATCTCACTTTGGACTAAGCACTGTTCAAGTGCTAATAGCCATACACAGCTAGTGGCTACTGCATTGGACAGTACAAATCTATATGGCAAATGTCAGTGCTAAAAATTTCATCTTTATTTGATAAGTGTTTCTTGAGTGTTCTTCTTTGTTCTCTAAGCATACTGTAAGCTTCTTAAGGGCAAGGATAATATTTTAAACTACTTTGATATTCTTGAGGTATTCGACATAATACTCAGCCACAGTAAGATAGCTGGATATACCACATTTGTTGAATTATTTTGACTAATGAAACTTTTTGTTCAACCACCTTGATAATAACAGTCTATTCACTGGCCCTTTGGGGATAGGATTGCTCCTTTTGGAACAACACAAAGCTGTCAGAGTTTTAAATAATTGACAAGGCTGCTAATAGCTGCTGCTGTGTAATTAGACAATCATTTAAATTTGTGAGCACCCTGGGGGTGGGACAGCTACATCCAGTCACAATAGCTTTTAGGTATGAACATCTTTACATACAAATTCAGAGTTCTTTGGAAGGTATTAGATGCTCTTTAAAAAAATGATGAGTTTAAATTTTCCCTGGGGTGCTTATTAAGTTGGCTAATATTATCACACTTATATTTGACTTAGCTGAGAACGTAGGTTGAAAATAAGTTGGCTTAGCTGTACCTACTAGTCCCTTGGAAACTTTTGGGGTTTTTTTAGGGGGAGGGGGAGGGGATTTGCCTAGATTTTGGAAGCGTCTTTATTTCCTTCCGGTAAGTGTTTATGCTAGGAGTCGTGGCCTTCAGGATAAACAAACTAAAAAAGGGCCCCTTGAGAATCTTAATTTGTTTAAATTAAAATGAATGTAGGAAGATAATAAAGCTGTTTTAAAAAGCTAGTCTCCACTTTAGCACAGTAGTTTAACCATTCCTTTGGGGAAATTACATCACCCTTACATTCAGGTTTAATGAAAAAACAATAATTATTCAGAGTTGTAGGATTTTTTTTTTTTTTTTTTTTGGCCTTCACTATTGCAAAAGCAATGGTAGGAATGCAGCAGTGCAGATTTTTGAACTGCAGCTGTGTGAGATTAGAAAACCTCGTAGGTGTACTGAATAGGCAGAGAGTTGGCAAAGCGATCACTTTATTGTAATGACTAAAATAAACATATCACATCAAAACCAGTATTGTAATAGAAAGTCTTGCAAGCATTTGTAGACTGAAGTTATTGTGCAGGAAGAGAAAGCTTTTCTTTTTTTTACTGTAATTATGACCAGCAATCAAGAAGGTGTGCTAATTTACTTCTAACTGATGCAACTGATTTTCCAAAAGTTAAGGGAATAGGAGATGTCATCGCGATGAATCAGAAATGTTTATTCCTATCACAATACAAAGCAAACTGAGTTGTTATATATTCCATCTATTTTGCTATTAATCAACAGAAAAAATAATAACTGCGTTCTTCACCCAACTTTAGGTAATTCATAGTCGGGAAGAGAATTATACAAGCTAGTTTTAAACTTTTACCAGAAGAAATAGAATTGACATTTGAAGGCTCTAGTACTAATTATTGAGGTGTATTCTTCCAGGGATTGAAATGTATGGGTGGCCTATAACAGACGTCTGCGAAATATGATATATTCCATACATAGGTAATGAACTGTTGTCAGTTTTCCTCAAGGGAAATTTGAATATATTGTATTTTCTCTCTAAGGCAGGTATAACTATGTTTGAAAATAAGATTGTTATTGCTGCTAATACTATTAACTTTAAATGTTATTCACATGTCTGTGCTTGGAAGTCACAGTGTATATAGAACATAAATTTTAATTTCTTTCAGCATCAGTGAAATTTTACTTCGTAATCCACTTAGATGAATGAGATCAGCAACTGTGCCTCTAATTTTGTGTGTTATTACAAAATTATCCCAGATTACCAAAATCAAGCTTTCAGTGCTGATTTGGAATCAACATACCACAATTGCAAATAATGGGATCATGCTTGGACTCTACTTAGAGCTGGTCTGTCTGCCATTGTGTCAGACTTGGAACCTACAACTTACGCAAGATTCAGAGAATTGAGGCACAGCGGAGTGCAAGGGGTATGGCATTAAGACCACAACTTTAGGGTCTCCAACAGATGTAACAATTTTTTTTTCCATTTCAAGTCTTTTGACAATTAAAGGTGATAGCTGTCAATTCAGTTTCCTTAGTCAATTTGTGGTTTTCATTTTCTCATTGGTTCCAGCTGATTTCCAGGGACCTTGCAGGTGTCAAAACACGAGGGTACACTCTGGTTCTCCCTCTAAACCCTATTGGTTGGTCCCTAGGGATTGCTGCCAAGTTGTCATTATTCTGGTTATAAGGTCTGCAGGGTCCAGATTGCCCTTGGAGACACTTCTTCCTCCATCAGGTACCCTCTGGGCTTATCTAGGGTGCCTAGACAGGCCATGCAAACTCAAGTGGTTTCCTGGTAGGGCTGGAAAACAGGCTAGGGGACAGCATATTCTTCCAAGTAAGTCTGTTGTTCATGCTATGCCCTTGGCTTTTTAGATGCAAAAGTCAAAAAATTTGCCTATTTGGTTCTTCTCTGAAATAGAAGGCCCCAAGCGCCTACCTGTTTTCTAGATTTCAAGAATGTAGGGGGAGGGGAGCATTCTGGATTAATAGGGACTATAGAAGGAGAAACTGCATTAGTTATTATTTTAAATTATTATTCTCTACAAGTACAAACTAAACAGAGTTTTGGAAATCTTAAAAAAGTTAGGGTTAGTCAGTCTGAGTAAAAGAAACCTATCTAAAATATTATATATATAGTATACAGTACTATATATATATATATAGTATTATATATATATAGTATACATTATATATTAAATTTAATAATATATATTACACCCATACATATATGAATGGCTATTACGTTTTGTCTTGTGGCAACCAGTTAGTTTCTCTCTCTTAGAGGAGAACCATCTCTATAAAGACTTTCTAGCCCAGTAATTTTTTTTAACAGGAAACAGACTGATAACTAGCAGGAAATGCAGCTAACTAGACCACGAAACCAGGTCCACTGACTCAGAATTCTTCACTCATTTCTTCCCTCTCTGCCCGAGAATGAGATTATTTTGCAATAGAAGAAAATTAGGTTAGCTATCAGGATGAACTTTTTGATGCTAATAGGCTGCAACATTGAAATACATTATCAAGGACATTTGCAGTGGTTGTTTTAAAAAATGGTTTGGCAGCTACCTTTTCACTCTGGCCTGGGGGCAGTCCTGTGGAATCAGGGCTTATTGAAATGATTGCTTTACCCTAGTTTTTAGATTACATGAATTTAAGGCAGATCCTTCAAAAAAGGTTTACAAATATACACTTGATTGAAATATTTACCAGAGAAATTGCCCCCGTAGCTTCTCTAAATTCCAGAAATATGCTGTGTGTGTTTCCTTTTTTATATGTGTGGAGGGAACATCAATCTGCCCTTTCAAGCAAATGTAAGATTTTTCAAGATGTTTAAAAACAGAAGAGTGAAATTGTCTTCAGATCCTTAGAGAAGATTGGATTGCATAGAACTTTAGCTTCTTCCGCACGATGGAATGGATTTCCATTGGGAGAGGATTTATAACTTTATGGGCCAGATAGTGTAAAGGATGTGACAGGCTTCAAAAATAATTTTTCAATGGGACTCTTCCTCGAGAATGGTAATTGATTTCGCTTAGTGTCTGCTAAAAACAAATCTGGAGGACTGTGTTACATTAAAAAAAAAAAAAAGGATAGAGTAAAGTATTCACATTTCTGTGAGGATGTACAGTGATTTAGACAGATTTTAGAGAGGTTATTTTGTATTTCATTATTCCCTGACCGAGAGAGCTACATTTTGGAAAGCCAATCAGACATTTCCTTTCCCTCTGGTAACAATTAAAATATTGGCTTTCAAGAAAATTCTTCCAGAAGAGCTTCTCTTCTGTACTGCACCCCAGGACACTTCTCCAGGCCTTTTCCTCCTGGCGGCAACAGGATTTATGCTGCAGGAAACACCCGTTTTAATACAGCCCCTTTCTCCCTCCTTCCTTCCCTCTCTCTCTTGTTCCATCTCTTTCTCCCTCCTTCCCTCCTTCCTTTCCTTTTTGTAGTGAATGGCTTTGAACTGGCAAAATCAACATGATAACATAACAGAGCTTATTTGTAATGTGGCTCTTTTCTGTGAATCTGGAAACCTAACGTATCATACATACTGCCTACTGCAGCTTCGTATTTCAGTTCATTTGCGGGACCTTTTAAATTTTATGTAATTTCATGTAATCTTAAGGTGGTGGTGATAGGGTTAGTTGTGTTTCCAACACACCTTCTCACTAATGTCAACTCTGTAATATTATAGTAATCCTTTAGACACAGAATTCAAAATTTGGATGTAATTCAGAATTAGTATGAGCAGAGTTAAGATAATCATTTAATTCCCTATAGTCTGTTTTCCTTTTAAAGTACACAGATGTTCCTCAATATGTGAACTCTCATTATTCAAATATTTGCCCTAAGGATTTGCAGACACTTTAACCCCAAACTCACTGAATAAAAATCTTGCCATAATCAACATGCATGACTGTACTAACAAAAACCTTTTGTTGTTGTTGAGATCAGACAAGAGGATGTAGTATGAGTGGGTTGCAGTCTTAAGTCCTTTGCTCAGGTTGTTTAAAAGTGTTTGAATGATCTCTATGACCTTCCCCATCCTATTCTAAGAGAGTTTGGCCTTTCCTGAGTCTCAGTTCACTTCTGCCAAGAGCCTGGGAGCACTTCCAACCGGGGTCTAATTTAGATAGAATCTTTAGTATCTACATGTTATGTCATCATTTACTTACATAAATTACAGTAAAATTACAGTAAAATCCTTGCACATGTAAAAGGAACATATAATTCCTATTTGTTATTGTAAGGAAGGATTTTTGTGTACTGCATACAAACATACCCTCCGAAGAGTTCATTATATGTTAAAGAGTTAGGTAACTGGTGTTTCAAATGATTTAATTTATAGAAGTCAGAAATCCTGGGTGGATTTGGATTGCTATGTAGGTGTTTACATGCATTTTATTGATATTTGGGGAAATTGGATAGATGGGTTGGGAACATATTAATTTTCCCAATTAAAATAATAGATGATAGGCTCCTAACCACCTGAAAACTGCTATGTAACATATTTTCCAAAAAAAATTGAATTCAGATGAGGCATGCCTATATTTCTGTTCTGAGTAAACATACCTACAATTTATATAGTAGTCTGTATTATAATAGTAAACTTATCTTGAAATCTTTTGCATGACAAATCTTTGCATCTTCCATCTAGTGTAATTGATGTGGCCACCTTTTCTATCATCCATTAGGTTTATAACCTTTCGTGGATTTCTTGACCGTTCTCTTCATTGCTGGCTGCATTTCCTTCTCCTGTTTTCTGAAAGGTCATCATCCTCTGGTGTTCTCTTTCTTCTTTCCTCTGAAGATGACTTTTATTTTCATTCCTCTGATACCAACCTCTGGGGAGATGGAACTGGACTCTTTATCTCAAACCCTGTTCTCTTTCTCATCCTCTTGTCTCCCATTTCCAACTAGTCTCCCAATACCCCACCAAATATAACATAGCAGGGGGAAAACATGTTATCTTAAAATTGGGCCCCAGAAATCTCTCTCAGGCAGTAGTGGACTTTGCTTAGGGGAATGCATTG
The DNA here is from genome assembly GCA_004363605.1 of Indri indri. NCBI lineage: Eukaryota > Metazoa > Chordata > Mammalia > Primates > Indriidae > Indri > Indri indri. Next base: position 18,643 of record RJWJ010014024.1, on the reverse strand, counting down.
CTATTTGCTGCTGCAAATTGAGACCCTGAGAAAAAAGATTGTCAGAAGATAAGGTGAAAAAAAGAAGCTAAGTCACCCTGAATGCATAATGAACAGAGACTTGAGATTGGAAGGGAAGGAGAGAAATGGAGTAGGAGGTGAGAGGAAGGAGAGGGAAGATAGAGAGTGGCTGGAAAACTTATAGAGAAGTAGAAACAAAGTTAGCAGAAAAGACCAAAGGACTTCGTAAGGACAGGGTGGTTTGCTAGTCAAATTTAGGTTGTTTACATTCTTTGAAATATGAATGCCTTCATCTCCCCAATAAAATTTGCTGTGTACACAATTTACATTTCTTATGTAGCTCTAAATTTCTGTTAGAACTGCTTTTGCTGCAGCCCATAAGTTTTGGTATGTTGTGTTTCCATTTTCATTTATCTTGAGATATTTTTTGATTTCCCTTTTGATTTCTTCTTTGACCTATTGGTTGTTCAGTAGTGTGCTGCTTAATTTTTATATATTTGTGACTTTTCCAATTTTCTTCCTGTGATTTATTTCTAGTTTCATATTATTGTGGTCAAAGAAAAGATATTTGATATGATTTTAACTTTTTTAAAATTGTTAAGACTTGTTTTTAACATATGTTCTATTCTGTAGAATGTTTCATGTGCTTGAGAGAACATGTATTCTGCAGCTGTTGGTTGGAATGTTCTGTATATGTCTCTTAGGTCCATTTAATCTGTAGTGTTGTTCAAGTCTATGGTTTCCTTATTGATGGTTTCCTGTCTGCATGATCTATCCATTGTTGAAAGTGAAGTATTGAAGTTTCCTACTATTTTTGTGTTGCTGTGTATTTCTTCCTTCAGTTTTGTTAATCTTTGCTTCACCTATTTAGGTGGTCCAATGTTGGGTGCATCCTCTTGATGAATTGACATCTTTGCCTTTATATAATGACCTTCTTTATCTCTCGTGACAGTTTTTGACTAAAGTCAATTTTATCTAACTACTCCTGCTCTCTTTTTGGTTACCATTTGCATGAAATATCTTTTTCCATCCCTTCACTTTCCTTCTATATGTGTCCTTAAAGCTGAAGTAAGTCTCTTGTAGGCAGCATACAGTTGGGTTTTGTTTTTTATCCATCCAGCCACTTTGTGTCTTTTGAATGGAGAATTTAATCCATTTACATTAAAATAATTATTAGTAGGTAAAGAGTTGTTATACTATTGGCATTTTGTGAATTATTTTTTGACTGTTTTGTAGTTCTTTTGTCCCTTTCTTCCTCTCTTGATGTCTTCTTTTGTCATTTGATATTTTTTTGTAGTGATACGCTTTTATTCCATTCTATTAATGTTTTGTGTCTACCATAAATGTTTTCTTTGTGACTACCATGGGCTTGCATAAAACATCTCATAGTTATTACAGTCTATTTTAAGCTGATAACTTAATTTTCATCACATACAAAGCTCTCCATCTTTACTCCACCCCAACATTTTATACTATTTATCTCACAATTTACAGCTTTTTATATTGAGTGACCATTAGTAAATTATTGTAGTTATAATTATTTTTCAATGGTCTTGTCTTTTAACTTTTATTCTCAAGTTAAGAGTGATTATGCACTACTATTATGGTATTAGAGTATTCTGAAATTGACTATATACTTACCTTTACCACTGAGTTTTTTACCTTTATATATTTTCATGTTGCTGATTAGCATCCTTTTGTTTTAAGGTGAAGAACTCCTTTTAGAATTTTTTGTAACAAAGGTCTAGTTGAGATGAACTCCCTCAGATTTTGTTTGTCTTGGAAGGTCTTTATCTCTTCTTCATTTCTGAAGGACAGCTTTGCCACGCATAGTAGTTTTAGTTGGCAGTATTTTTCTTGAGGCATTTTGAATATATTATCCTACTTCTCCTGGCCTCCAAGGTTTCTGCTGAAAGATCTACCGATAGTCTTATAAGGCTTCCCTCGAATGTGACAATTCATTTTTCTCTTGCTGCTTTGAAAATTCTCTTTGTTTTTGACTTTTGAAAATTTGATTATAATGTGTTTCGACGAAGACCTCTTTATGTTCAACCTATTTAGAGTTCTTCAGGCTTCTTGTATCTGGATGTTCATTTTTTTCTACAGATTTGGGAGGGTTTTTTGTCATTAATTCTTTAAATAAGCTTTCTGCTTCTTTCTCTGCTCCTTCTTATAGTATTGTAATATATATATATTGGTTTGTTTATAGAATCCCATAACATCCTCAGACCTTTTTCACTCTTTTTCATTCCTTTATCTTTTTTTGTATATCTGACTAGATAATTCCAAATGATCTGTCCTTGAAGCCAGTAATTCTTTCTTCTACTTGATCAAGTCTGCTATTGAAATTCTCTATTGAATTTTTCAGTTGGACATTGTATTCTTCAGCTCCAGAATATCTGTTTGTTTCTGTATTTTTATGGTTCATGGAACTTCTCATTTTGTTTATGTATTTTTTTCCTGATTTTGTCAAAATTTCTGTGTTTTAGCTCACTGAGCTTCTTTGATTACATTGAATTTTTATCATGCAATTCATAGATGTCCATTTCTTTGGTATCAGTCACTGGAGCTTTATTTTGTTCCTTTCGTGAAATCATATTTCCTTGATTCTTCATGTTCCTTGATGTACTGTGTTGAAATTTTTGCATTCGAAGAAGCAGTCATCTTTTCCAGGCTTTACTGGCTGGCTTCAGGAGTTGAAGATCTACACCAGTGAGCCCAGCTGTCTATTTTGGGGGTCTCTTAGACCTTTTCTATGGATTCCCACTCTCTACTCCTCTTGTTCCCTCTTAGGGGGCAAGTCTTAGAATTGTGCTTTCTTTTAATCCAGCAAAGCCATATCTAGTCTTAAGAGCTCCCCATTTATTTACCCTAGGGCAGCAGTGTGAAGTGTTTGAGGTTGTGCACCTTCTCCCAAACCATCAGAGTTGAACTAGATGCTAATATATACACTTGCTATTGAGATCCATGTGCTGACTGTGGGCTCTCCTGTGGGCCATGTTTAAGAATGTGCAAGGTGTTGTCCACAGAAGATATACAGAGTGCTGGGGTGTGTGTTGGCTGGTTGGGGGGATTTCCTCAGATGAGACATCCCTTAGGCTTCATGAGTGGGCCTCTTGGTGGAGTTTGTTAGCCAGTTAGTGGGATCTGCAGTTGGCTGTTGAGAACAGCACACCAATTACTGTGTACTCCCTCCCCTACTCCTTGCTTCTAGCTGTCCCCAGATGATTCAGCTGTGCTGACTCTTTCAGTGTTTCAGGTGGGACAAGACCTAAATGGGCCTCCTGGGTGGCATCCTGCAAGGTTGGGGAAGTTGGGCTCTCAATTTGCTCTTACTTTCCTCTATGGAAGGAATCATGGGCCAACAGGAACTTTCTTGGCACTGAACTGTGCCACCTTGTGTGAAGTGATGCAAATAAAATGAAACTGCTCTTCTTACCCTCTTCAATACATCCCCTCTCAGATTTTTTGCTTCACTAGTGTCCTGGAACCTCAGCTAGACTCCAGGGCTCCCATAAAGTATTCTTGTCCATGGGTGGATGCCAAAATTGGTGTTTCTGTGGGGGGATCAGACCATCTTCCTGATGTCATGCCACCAGCTGCCTTTTCATCTTTCTTTTCACTCTAAATTATTCTACCTTCCCTTTGACAGCAGTCAGTGGCACCAGTGAATAAATTATTTTCTTTTTAGGTATTTGTAAGGGAAAATGCATTTGTATAGGCAATAGGTAGCTTAAGCCAAACCAAGATGACTGCCGCAGTGTTTTTTCCGGTCTGGCCCCCCAGCTAGCTGGTCTTCTGGGGAGGCATGAGTCAGCATACTTATGTAACCAAGGTGTTATCTCCTATGTGAACCCTTGTGATCACACTTTCCCATGGCATGTTACCACTATTGTTCAGAGCCATATATAAGCACTCACCATGTTCTCGTCCATGCTTTTCACTGCTACTGTATCCCCCTGACAATAAAGAGCATGTCTCACTTGCCTGCTGCCAGTCGCCTTTTCTTCCAATTTCCCAAACCCACGCTGGAACACTTGCTAGCCACAGAGCTCCCTCCTCACAGTATTAGATGGCTAATATTTATTTACTCTTTTGCATCCAGATCAAAATTAGTATAGTATTCATCCATTTTCCTGAGATCATGAACTCTTCTAAGGTGGAGCCACCTTAATTTATCTTTGTCTCTTTAGTTTTGGGGGTAAGGCCTTACAAAAAGAAGGCGTTACATACTGAAAAAGACTGACCATTTTTTCTTTATTGTGCTTATTATTGACATGACATTTCAAACATTGTAAAAATGTGTGAAGTAAAAAGGGCAAGTCTTATCCTTAATTCCTATATTTGGAATGTATCTTTCTAGTTTCTGGATGTGTACAGGTTATAAATGTAATTTTTCCACAAAAGAGTGAATTAGTCTATAATGTACATTTCCCTTTTGACACGTACATAGTAGATAGCCCTCCTTATCAGTGCCTAGTGATCTATCTTATCATTTCCAAAAAGCCCTTTAAAGAAACAATTTGTAGTTAATTTTCACAGTTCCTACTAGACAAGATCAGCTGGAATCAGCCAAAGAAAGTGATGAAGTGATATCTTTTAGGTTTCTAAAGTATAAAGATACAGAAAAGCTCAAAAGGAAGCACAGACTCGAGAGAGAAGCTCAGAAACTGTCTAGCTTAGAGGAACCAAAGAAAGTAGACTGTTTGCCTAAAAGGAAAAATTTTGCTTTAGAAGAAGGAACTTCAAGTTGTTCCAGAAAAGAGAAGCCTGTATGTTCTGAAAAACCTGAAGAAAAAACTGACTAGGCTGATTCCTGACCTTGTGGCTTCCTCCATAGCAGTGAATAGAAAATCAACATTCAGTGAGAATTATGGGTGATTGTAGCTGTTTAAAAACCAATTGTGAAAAGAGTGAGTCAAAGTAAATTGGTGAAATTTAGGTTAGAAAAGACATTCTATTTTTCTTTTGGAAGTAGTCTTAACTTTTTTAGGCCCTTTTAAAAATTTATTCAATAAGTAATTAATATCTGCTACCCAGCTAGAATAAGACTAGACATTGAAGACTCAGAGATAAGCAAGTCTCCATCCACAGGGAGTTGATCTTTTAAATTAGGGCTATGAGACATCCCTTACCTGCTGCAAGCTTACTGTGAGCATGGTTTTTGCGTTATCCTATTTTATTACATGATGTCTTCCTGCAAGCAGGGATGGAAATCAGGTACAGCAGCTGGGTAATACAGACTTGCAGGTTAATAGCAAGAAGTTGAGGAGGGACAATCCCATAGAAGTGAAAATATGATGAAATCCCTAATTATGGCATCAAGTATGTTATTTAGGCCTAGGTTTTACCTTCTAAATTTTACAATATATATATATATATATTTGTCTCATATACTAAAAAATATATTAAGCATTAAAAATACATGTAATGTGAATTTATTTTAAAAATAATTTCCTATCTAAGATTTTCAGTCTCTCAACTTCATGTAACTTTAGAAGACAGAAGATATGTATTTTAACATTGAGGTAGGCTTTCTGGCTTTCTGGTTATAATTTTTCAGGGGATTCAGCATGCCATTATGATGCTGACTTTACTGAGGACTTACCATACAAAATTTGTTCAGAAAGTGTTGAGGCTAGCCTTTGTCTTCTCTTCATGAGAAATCTGTAGAAAACTTTATATCTGTAGCCCTAGTGATTTCCAAATTTTGCTTTGCATCTGAATCAGTTAATGCTTTTCTGATTTTGATTTCTTAGTCTATAATCTTACAGATCTCTCAATTTTGTGTATACCTGTACCTCAAATTGTAGACACAATGTTTGACCCTTGTTCTGTCATTTCATATATGTCATTAAATAATTGCTGTTGCCTTCACAAATAAACTCAATTGACCAGCTCATGCCCCAGGAGCTTTTGATGTCTTTTCTTGCTTTGCTGTGCTTAATGATAGCATGCATTCCTTGAATTGTGTTAGTGCTGGTATTAGCATTTCATTTTTCTGTCTTCTACTCTGCTTTATAAAACAGAAAAGAAAAAATCAACCAAATATTCAAATACACAAATGCTGCTATACAGTAGTAGTGCCATCAGACCACAGTGTTTCATGAGATGATAAATGCACACTGCAATTAGTACTGGAAGGAAAATGGAGTTTCACTATATACTATATGAAAGTAAACCTTGTATGAAACTTGAAGACTCTGTCATGGTTTATCAAAACATTCCGTCATCTCAAACGTGTGGTAAGGATGGGAACAAAAAATTTCATCTTACTTCAACAGTGTTCAATTTATTAATTCACTTGATCAATTCAACAGTGACCTCCAAGCCTTGGTTCTTCTCTTTTTCCAATAGAGGGTCCTGCACCATAAATATTAACGATAGGTGAAGTCTGGAATGGTCCTGGGAAACGGGAATATATGGTCACCCTATTCATGGTTGACATGCTTCATTTGGGATCTGATTTAATTTAAGGTGGAGCATTTCTCAAAAGGGCTTCCTGTTTCTAATGAATTAATGTGATAACTGCAATCAAAGTATGAGTGACCTTATTCCTGAGGATGACCTTTCTCAGAAGTTTTAGGGATCCTTCTGAAGGCTTCACTTTACAGTAGCCTCTTCACTGTACTTAACTGAGTAGTTACCAGGCCCCTGAGATTAATGGATTTATCAGGAGATTAGAGGATTCCCCTTTCCTAATTCTACTACCTCTGGCCCCAGAAGAGCCTTTACCATCTGTCTACTGTGTATCCACTGAAGTTTAATTACAGTCTAGCAGTAGCACCTGAATGCAAAAGCTCTATGATTCAAAGTCAAAGATTATTCACAGATTATTTGCAGTTTTCCAATGATCCATGCTGATATTCCTATCCAAGTTTGTTATTATATATGGATTGTCATATTTATCTGAGAGGCAGCCTACCTGGTGGTAGAGGAAAGACTCTAATGACAGACTACCTGGGTTTGAAACCTTGCTTTAGCCAATTATCAATTTTGTGACCCTTGGCAAGTTAGTTAATTTTTCCCCTTCAATTTCTTCATGAATAATATGGGGATAATAACAGTACCTACTTAATAGCATTGTTGTGAGGATTAAACGAATTAATACTTGTACAATGCTTGTAACAGTGCATGATACTCAGTAAGAACTATATAAATGTTTGTAATCAGGTGCTGGTGATATTAGGTTTGAAATGCTCACAGGCATAAAAATGGGAGTAAAGGAAAGAACAAAATAAAAGTGAATGCTGTAGACATCACCAGGGTAATAGAGAGAACAGTAGGAAATACATTACACAGGAGATTTTAAGATAGAAATCTCTGTGTTACAAGAGCCAGTAGTTTATTGGATATAATGAACCAAAAGACAAATGTAATTTTTCCTTTGCTTTATATGAGTGCACTTGAATTTTGCAGGAATGACTCTGCAATCATTTTCACTGTTGTTACTGTTGTCACTACTGTCATCAATATTTTAATCATTGCCATAAAATATTAAATTCCATTTGACTTTGGCAGTTCACTGTATCAGTTAAATGCAGTGGTCCAGCCTCAGGACTTAGAGGTTTTGAAATGATAGTTTTTTACTGAAGTCCGGATGCGACCATACTGGATTTAGTATGTCTATTGTTGAGTTCTTTGAATGAAACAGGAAAATGGAAACATTCATAGAACCGACAGCACAGTATCTGGCAATGACAGTTTCTAAATCCTGGATAGAATGGTCTCGGAATCACCGCTACGGAGTGATCTGAGCAAGGTCATCTTATTATCTGGTTTCCAGTTCTCATGTCAGATGTCAAAAAAAAAAAAAAAAAGGTTGAAACATTAGAAAAACACAAAGAAACAGAAGAAAGGGCTATGGGCTTTGGAATTAGGTAGACTTGTGTTCAAATTCTGGCTCTGGGAATACTTGTATAAGCCTCAATAATTTGTTAAAGTCTCTGTGCCTGTGAACTGGGACTGACAACCTCTCATACAGAGTAAGGATTACAGAAGATCACGTGGGCCAAAGCGGTGGGCACTTGGTATAGGCTCTTTCCTTTACCTACCATTCACTAGATTGTTCCTTAATTATAGAGAGCTTGTCTTTTATTAGTATATCCCCAAGACTCAACACACTAACTGACCTATAGTAGATATTAAATGGATATTTATTCAAATATTGAATGAATAATGATCTAACTAAATCCATTCACTCATCAACCATTAATTAGCTATTATATGTCCATTACTGTGTTCAGAACTTGAGAAATAGAGATGAACATAGCATGGTCCCTTCCTTGTAGGTGGTTATAAACTAAAAGGAGAGAACATATGTTATAATGAGTGCATTTTAGAGTCTGTACAAATGAGGAAGTGCCTCACTCTAACTGGGGACAGCTTCACAGAAGAGATATTTGACTTAATACCACCAAGCAGGTAGAGTGAGGGGAAGGGCATTCTACATAGAGGGAATTGCATGTGCAAGAACTTAGGGGGAGGAGAAAGCATGTGTTCTGTAAACTGCAAGCATTTTATTAATAACTTATCTGGAAAGCTGTGTGTATGTGTGTGTGTGTGTGTGTGTGTGTTTCCTTACATGTGTGCACAGGGAGTAGGACCCAGGGTGAAAAGCTTTGTGGGGACAAATCATGAACCATCTTAAAGGCGATGGAATCTTTGAAGGATTTTACACAAGGACTGACAGGCCCAGATTTAGAAAGGCGCCTTTGGCTGCCGTAGGTGACAATGGTGGTGAGAACAGAGAACAGAGGAGGATGTGGAAGTGCACAGTGGCTCTGTGAAGAGCAATGGGGTAGATTCCAAAGATCTTAAGATACAAGAATGACAAGACTATGGCAGTGGTCCCCAAACTTTTTGGCACCATGGACCTATTTCATGGAAGACCATTTTCCCATGGACTGGAGGGGTGCGGGATGGTTTCAGATGATTCAAGCACATTACATTTATTGTATACTTTATTATTATTATTACATTGTAATATATAATGAAATAATTATACAACTCACTATAATGCACAAGCAGTGGGAGCCCTGAGCTTGTTTTCTTGCAACTGATGCCACCAGTGATCTGACAGGAGGTAGACCTCAGGTGGTGATGGGAGTGATGGGAAGTGGCTGTAAATACAGATGAAGCTTCTATGGCTCACCTGCTGCTCACCTCCTGCCATGTGGCCTGGTTCCTAACGTGCCATGGACTGGTACTGGCCTGCAGCCTGGGGGCTGGGGACTCCAGGACTATGGGACTGATTACATGTAAAATCTAGAGAAATCCAATCCTAGTTTTAGTTGTATCAGTAATGATTCTTCTATATTTGAAGAGACATGGAAAATATTTTGTATTTTCTCATGATTTTCTAATTTAACTTTAAAGATAGTGTTTTACCATGTGAAAGCCACAACTCTAATCTATCGTCTTTAAGATTTTTCTTTAGTTCTTTCTAGCTCATATCCTTACAAATACTTAACTTCGATCATTAAGTTTTAGATTTTCCATCCATTTTACGTTTACTTTTTCTATCTGCAGTTGTTTAAATTGGAAAAAAAAAAAGCAAACATTGATTAGCCTTTCTGTCAGAGAGTAGCCATAGACAAAGGGGAGAGGTGAAATTTTTGTTTCTTGTTTATTAGTTCCAATTAAATTTATATTACAATATAAAATTTGAACTATTGGCTGTATTAAACCGTGATTTGAGTATGTAGCAATACTTTCCATAAAATATTATTTTCTTGGTGGTCCCCTCTTTTAGGTGATGACTATACTGTTTCCTTCTGAGTTCCATAGATACACAAAATGAGTCAAGAATTTGAACATTTTATTTATTGTATCTTCTTTCGTTGCTACCACCCCAAACAATGCAAAGCATTCAATTTACTAAATCTGAATATCCTTTGATGTCCTTGCTTGAAACATTTGGTCACTAGTTTGCAAGGAACCTAGCTTGAATGACCTTTTAAATATTTTCTTTTCATTGAGTGAATTCTCTTATAGTTTAGTCTATTTCCTTTAATCTCCTTTACAGTGGGTGACTTTTTCTAGTAAAACCAAATGAGATTTATAAGAACAGAAATTCATATATTTGGGCATAGTATGTTTTTTGGGGAAGACTATTCAATTTTAAAAATTCATTATTTAAAAAATATCTTTGAATAGTGTCCTAAAAATTTTGTATTTAGTTTCATGGAAATTAATAAATGCTAATAAGTTTTAATAACAAATAACAGTAATTAATTTTTTGTTTGGTGGTTGGAAAGCTAATATAAACACTTTAAAGTAGTAAACTTTTTTAGGTATATATTTGTAAGTAATGGTAGGCTTGAAATTTTGGGGGCTAAAATAAGATACAGGAGAGTACAAATTGAAAAAGAGCATATGGAGCTGTGAATAAAAAAAGAAAATTGGTTGTACATTGCTGTTTTCAAAATGTTGGTAAATACCCTTGATAATAGATCTTTTTTGAGTATTAAATGTGCATGAGTATAAGAATGTAGTTGTTCTATAGTTGAGAGCCAGGATATGGCATGGCGAAGTGGAAAAAGCACAGAAAACTTGTTTTCTCCAGTTGAATGATTTTGCATGAGTCACTCAACCAGGTTAGGTCGACCTTTCTCATTTACAGAGTCAGGAGATTGAAACAGTTGAACTTTAGAGTCTTTACAATGCTGCTCTCTTTTACTTTTATATACTACCTTCAATCCTTAGTAAATATCCTCTGCATTTGGGGTAAATATTCTAGTTTGTTTACAACTACTTTTTCTGTGACTTACTTTCTATGTGTTTAAATTTTCTTTTTCATTCCACATGGATAGCTGTTGCTTCCACAGTAGTTGTTACAGACTGCTTCCTTTTCCTGCTGCTTGTTGATACCTATTTTCTCATACAGCAAAAATCTATTTCTGAAAAAAAAATTTAAATACTCTCCAAAGCTTGGTAAGTGGTATAAAGATAGCAGTATGTAGAGGCTGCGGCTCCACAGGGAATATGGTTCCTGGTTTTGTTTGTTTTTGTTTTTGAAATTGACTATGAAGATAAGGGTATTTTATGGTTCTAGACTAATCCACCTCAGCCCAGTCTGGTCAACGCATCAGGGATTTACAGCAAGTGCAAAGGTCACCTGAACCCAAGCTCTTATAGAAGAAACTAAGAGGAGGATCGACTGCCTTTAGACAGATACAGTGAGAGCTCTAGAATCCTCTTAGAAAGTGAATGTGCATTACCATGACAGTGAGATTGTTTATGCCTGTTGTGTTTATCTGGGATGAATGAAGGTTATCAGACTTGTGAATCACAACTGTCACTCAAGAATGTTTCGAAGGTAAGATATCCACAAAATCACAACTAGGTATCTTTATCCAGAGGAAATTGAGAAGGGCCATTTAACTGTTTGGCTCTAATTAAATGAGAGTGAAAAAAAAATTCACGTTAGCAGGTGAAAATTGTAAAGAAAAATAGGAATAGAAGGCAAATGTTTTCTATTTTGTAAAGACTGTTAGGGCTGAGGAATCTTTTGTCTTAGTCTGCTGGACTTTTTGGCTGAACTGTCAGACAGAAGGTTTAAGAGGTTAAGTCTGAAACCCATGTGGAGTCTAGGTGGATATTTCTGCCTTCTATGACTCATGTGTCTGAGGATACCATGTGCCTTGCTGGGCAAAAATAAAGAAAATTATTACCAAACCTAGATCACAATCATTCCTTCACACAATACATTGTTTAGTTTTTAACCGAACTTAATGAAATAAAATATCAGGCAGCAAAGAATACAAAAATGAGATTGATTCTCTGTGAACGGTCTTTATGAGCAACAGGGTCAGTTATACATCCATTCACCCATTCTGGGTTTACTGAGAGCAGAAATTAGTTCTTATCCAACTCACCTGACTATTGCATGATGCATCTACCAGAGAGCTAGAAAGGTTTCTTTCTCTTCAGCTTTCAAGAAAGAATACCTGGATGCAGAGAGATAGAAACACTCATACACTGCTGATGGGACTGCAAACTAGTACAACCTTTATGAAAAGTAGTATGGAGATACTACTGGGTTTTTACCCAACAGGAAAGAAAAGACATTTTATAAAAAAGACACTTGCACTCGAATGTTATAAACATTGTGCTGCTATAAGCAGCACAATTCACGATCGCAAAGATGTGGAAACAACCCAAGTGCCCATCAATACATGAGTGGATTAATAAAATGTGGTATATGGTATATGTATACCATGGAGTACTACTCAGCCATAAAAAATGGTGAACTAATACTCTTGTATTAACCTGGATGGAAGTGGAGACCATTCTTCTAAGTATCACACGAACGGAAAAGTAAATACCTCATGTACTCACCATTAAATTGGAACTAATTGATCAACACTTATTGCGCATATCGAAATAACATTCATCAGAAATCAAGCAGGTGAAACGGGGGAGGAGGAGATGGGTAAATTCACACCTAACAAGTACAATGCACACTATCTGGGGGATGAGCACACTTATAACTTTGCCTCAAATGAAAGAAAAGCAATTTATGTAACCAAACTGTTTGTACCCCCATAATATCCTGAAACAAAAAATAATAATAAAAACAGTTTTAAAAGACAAAAAGAATTATTAGATTATTAAGTATGAAATGCCCTATTTCCTTAAGTACTAAGTTTGACAGTTGATATCCCTGACGTCTCACTTTGACACTTTTTATTTTTATTGTGAAGGTACATCTTCAGTCTTGCAAACACGTTTTGGCTTGTGATTATCTTTCAAATTTTTTTGAGCAATTTTTGTGAAACCATGGATAAGTAAAAAATTTGTATTATTTCCAATATGAGTTCTGTCATGGAACCAATGCAGCGCAGACAGCTTGAAATATCAACGAAGTGTTTGGGAAGGATGTGGCTAATGAATGCACAGTACGTCAATGGTTTGAGAAGTTCCATTCTGGTGATTTTAATCTTCAAAAAGAGCCATGAGGGCGACCTAAGACCAAGATGGTTAATGATGAGCTGAAAGCTGTAGCGGAAGTGAATCCATCTCAACCTATGTGGAAATTAGCAGCAAAGTCTGACATTACTATTCCAACAATATTGGACCATTGGAAACAAATGGGCAAGGTAAAGAAACTGGATAGATGGGTTCCGCCTGAATTAAATGAATGTCAGAAGAGAAATCATCTGGAAGCTTGCCTTTCTTTGCTGTCACGACACAGAGGTGAAATATTTCTACCGTGTATTGTTATGTGTGATGAAAAATGGATTCGTTTTGACAATTGCAAGCATTTGGCACAGTGGTTGGATAAAGATGAAGTGCCAAAACATAGTCCAAAACTGAATATTCATCAAATAAGCTAATGGTGTCTGTTTGGTGGTCCAGTGCTGGTATTATCTACTACAGCTTCACGCAACCTGGTCAGTCGATTACAGCCAATGTCTGCTGCAACCATTTGGATGAAATGATGAGGGTGCTTGCAATTAAGCAGCCAAGATTGGTCAATAGAGACAAGCCAATCCTCTTGCAAGACAGTGCTCGACCATACATTCACAAACAACACTGCTCACACTGTAGAGGCTGGACTTGGAAACTCTCTGTCATCCACTGTATTCATCAGACCTTGCACCAACTGATTACCACTTCTTCCAGGCTTTGGACCACCTCTTGCAAGGAAAAATATTCAATTGTCAACAAGCTGTGGAAAACGTCTTTTGCGATTTCATCACCACTGGCTCACCAGGCTTCTTTGCTCCTGGCATAAACAAGCTACCGTTAAGATGGCAAAACTGTGTCGATAGTTTAGGTGCATACTTTGATTAATTATACTCCTTCTTGTTTGAGATATAAACTACACTTTTGATTAGAAATCGGACATTTCATATTTAATGACCTGAATGGAACTAGTCAGAATTGAAATCTGCAATTAACTCAAAACAGGGCACATGATATTATCAAATATGAGTGTAGAAAGTTTTTTATTTTGTGTGACTTCCCTGAATTTATTCATATTATTAAATATGAGTGCCTAACAGTGAGTCTTAACCTATTTTGTACCTTGGACCTCTTTGTTGGTCTGTAGAAGTTTCTAGATGATTTCTCAGAATAATGTTTTAAGTGCATAAAATGAAATACAAAAGATTGCAAAAGAAACCATTTATATTAAAATACTGTTTTTAAAATTTTGCAAAACAAAAATGTGATATGAGGTAGATGTCTTTGGTATCATGATTTTGAAGCAATGATGACTATATAATTAGTATTGCAAGATAGCTGTTATAATCTCACGTGATATGAAAATGTATATGAATTCTATTGCTGACACAGTCAGAAATTTGGCTAACACTATGAAGACATGTGGCCTACATTAATAATTCAAGGATATGCTAAATTTTCACTGGAGATAGAGAAAATAAAGATGTAATAATTTTTCCTATCCAAATAAATGGACTCCCTAAGTTCTGTTACTGGTCCCTTTGAGAGTGTGAGGACCCCAGCTTGAGACCTAGAAGGTTTTCTTAGTCTGTGCTCCAAAGTTGGCTTAACTTTCACAAAGGAAGGGAAAATGGATATAAATGCCCTTGTAGTATTTATTATAATTAGAATACTACATCCTGTTGGAAAATATTGATATGTTTGGGAATATCTTCCCAGCCCTAGCTTTTTTCTCCTTAAGATATAAGAACATCAATAGAGTTTGGGTGCAAAATTATTTAAGAAATGTGAACAAACTTTTGGAAAACGAGGATATTTTTAGTGCCTGTGATACATCGGTCTAAGTATTTAATGAATCACAAAAGATTGAGTATAGATTCTAGATAGCAACAGCCAAGATTCAGACATTTATTACATGAGTAGAATATTGGCTTACAAAAGACGGATCTGGACAAGAATGGCAACTATTGAACCAGGTCTAGATCTGGATGTTTTACTGTGATTTGTAGTGTTTTCTTGATTAACAAATTCCTGGGTAGTAGGGGGACAGCTTTTTTGACCAAAGGCTCCAAGTTATTAGGGATGAGAGAATTTGCTGTAATGGTGGCCATATGTCTTGCCTCAAAATGGAGCCTGGTCTCCTGGGGTGTGGGGACCCCTCCCCATCCCACCTCACAGGAGCCAGCCAGGGCAAGCGATGCACCTCCAAGCTTCTTCCCACCCCTAGGTATATGAAAATGCTGGGGAATTAATGGCTTCCTCTGGATGGTCATCTGGGCATAGTAGGGTAAACGTCATACCTGAAACACAAACCCCTGCCTAGGATAATTTTTTTCGGTTTTAATCTCAGATAATGCAGTTTTCATAGCAAAGAATGTTGAGAATTCATCTTCCACATTTATGCAGGTATCACTATGCCTCCCTGGACTGGTTGTGCAAACACTAGAAGAAGTGTGGAAGCAAGATAAATGGTGAGAACTCCACAATAAAAATCATGGAAGAAAATGTGCGTTTTGTTCATGCAGAGCCATTTTTAACTAGCTTTCACTGAAAGGTGATTCCAGAGGCTATCCAACAAAGTGCCAGTTTCTCCCTTGCTGCAGAAAACCCTCAGATTTCTAGGACAGTGTTGTGGCTGGCCGCGGCTGGTCCACACTTGGGAGGTGATTCACATAGCCCATGGACCATAGCAAATTAGATCACTCCTATTTCTAGTATTTCCAAACAGTGAATAACCTGGTCTCTCTGTAAAGATGCCCTGCCTATTAAGGGGAACCCGGCTCTCATGGATGGCTGAAAACAGAAAGTAACTGGTTGACTCTGAGCTCAAACCTATGTAACTTCTGTTGAAGCCCTTTCCCCAGCTTTATGTTACAGTATAGGGAAGTGAACTCTGGGCGGGTGATAGCTTTTGCTGTTCTCCAAAGCAACCCAGTGTCCCCATGGGTTATTTCTAAAAGGCGAAGGTATAAGGTTGGTTTGTACAGCTTTTTAAAAATTACTTGCCAGTGTTACAAGTTGACATTTCAAAATGCTGAAATTTGAAAATAACTTTTAAAAAGTTCTAATTAAGCAGTAATAAGTGGGAATTGACATTTTCTACCATTCACTAAGAAGTTCCCCAGCTAATAACCCCCTCGTATCAAATTTCCAATCCAAAGCCATTATATAAATACAGAATGACATTGTGGTACTGTGTAGGAAATTGGGGTCTTAGCATCCAAGCTGCTTCCACCTCTGTCTCAGTCTCCCTGCAAAGCACTGTTGATATTACCCTAAACAGAAAAAGGGTTTACTCTTCCTTGGAAATTTTGAATCGAAATCGACTTTCTTTAAGCAATCCTAATTTAATTAACATGCCACAACACTATTGACTTTGATTCACTTAGCATCCCTTGAAACACTCCAGCTATTTTTGTAGTGTGAAAAGTAAAAATTCCTATTTAAGAATTTAAGAACTACAGGCACACAGGCTGATCCAAAAGAAGGAAAGCTTTATGATGGAGGGATTTAGGATTATGGTGAACTTGCAGACCTGCGGTGCTGCAGGGAGGGGTCAGTGGACAGTCCCCTGGTGATCTTCCTCCCCTCTTGCCCAGGGCACAGCCAGGTTATGCTTGTTATCAAGCATCTTTTCATTTTCAGAAGGGTCCTCATTTGGATGATAAAATAGACAGTCACCCTGTTGAGTTGTCCAGTGAATTCCATGGTTACTCAAGATATAGCGGAAGGAGCACTGCAAGTAGAATAAAAATACCTGGCTTCAGATCCCCGAGGAACATTAGGCAGTTTGCTTAACTTTTTTATGGCTATTTCCTTATCCATTATGTAAGATGGGGATGATAATTCCTACTTCATGGAGTAGTCCAGAGGTGTAAACACTGCTCTGTATGCAGGAGCAGCGCAGCAATAGTTAGCAAGTGTAGACGCAAGGCGTTTTAGTTCATTCTGAATCTACTGCCAATTATTGGGTCCCAAGATGCTTGATATGTTGAATCATCTGATGTTTCGGGGGAAATATAAATTGCCAACTCGCCTTCCTTGGGGATCCCAGATCAGAGTACCATCCATGTTTACAAGTTTTGGGGACCCAAGCTTCTGTTAGGAAAGGTGTGGTCATTCCTGACTCGGATCCTGGGAGAGTTTGGTCCAGGCATCACACTGTGCAGAATTTGGAGAATCATTTGTGAAGGGAGGTGAAGTTGGGTGAAAACCTTCTGAGATGACCTGGGACAGAGGTCTGGGCTTAAGGGCAGAAAACAGCAACTTACTCCTTGTTATTCCCACTTGATGATTCACACAGTAGATGTGTGTCAATAAAAATTTGAAAATCAAATTTTATGTTACTGATTGATGTTTCACTTAAATTTTGTTCATTTTTTTCCTAAACAGGTGGCAGAGTTCTGTGGTTGTTTAATTGACAGGACATGGGACTGGGAGACCCAATTTTAGATTGGCACTAATTCTCTGTCTATGGGCACATTCCTTGAGATTTCTAAGATCCCTTTTACTTCCAATAATTATGAATATTTGCTAAAACAAATACATTTTAACTAACATATTTGAATTTAGATTTTGATTAGGCATTCATTCATTCAAAAAATATTTATTGAATGCTCATTCGATAAAGGCCTGCATGCCATACACATTCTAGCTACTGATACATCAGTCAAAAGTGAACAAAATAATTATGGTACCTGCCTCAAAAGAGCTGTCAGTCTGACTTTCCTGAGCTGTCTATTCTAACCATTCCTGAGAGATTGGCATCTCTCATCTTATACATTAACAGAAAGAATATTTTAGATTTTTTTTTACTTAATCCTATGTAAAAGTTTCTAAGTCTTTAAATGTAATAAACTTCTGGTTTCAACTTAAGCTATTTTCTTCCTGCTTTTCCTCAGTGGGAAAGGAGAAAAATCTGTTCTCCTAACTATTTGAATAGTTTGAATATTTTATGTTATTAAAAATATGTTAGGCTTTGCCAAGGCACTTTGCAGAGTAATACCATGTAGTTACTTTAAATACCATAATGAACCCAACTATTAGCTTGCATTTTTAAATTTTCTTTATGCTAATATAAACTGTAAATTTTAAAGTATGAGGCTGATTTTATGTAAGTGCTGTAGTATAAGATTTGCGTGGTGGTTCCCACTAGGATGAGAAATTGTGCTAGGCTGAAAAATAATGAATTTTTTTGTGGGGGAGAGATTGGGGCAAGGGGAGATTGGTTACTTTGTGGCCTAACATGGGAAGGCTTTTCTGATAGGAAGGATGGGGACATGGAACAGATTCTGAGTATTTAGGCCATGAAATAACTCAAAGGAATGGGCTTATCAAGGGACAAGTTGAAAGTGGAGTCTGGGGAAAAGAATTAGGGCTTAGGACAGATAACCAAATACATCTGAGCTCCCATGGGGACCCAAGGACACAGTTTGGTTGTCCTTGGCTGCATTCTGATAAGTCTTGCTGGGAGGAAGGGACTGTGTGCAGGGAGCTAGAGACCAACAAGGCTTATCAGATGGTTCTCCAAGTGGCTGAGGTAGTTGATTAGAACAGAGGAGCTGGGCTCAACGAAAAGATAAAATCTAACATAGCTACATTTTGAACTGCCAACAATTACCTACATTTATCAGACTGCAAAGGACATCAGATCATCTTGCTTATCCTGTTGCTTCCTGGCAAAATTGCACATTAATGATTCTGGATGGAGGTGTGTCTCACATATCAAATA
>RJWJ010014023.1:0-38763 GCA_004363605.1 Indri indri | reverse complement strand
TTTTTAAACATCTTAACCTTTATAATCATCAGCAAGACATTTTTTTTCAATTTATTATACATATTTTCAGTGTTTAGAAGAGTGTAGAATGATTAGTAACAACCTTCAAATATAAAACAAATTACTTTAGGATAAAACCCTGTGAGAGAACCATAATAAAAATCTGATTTTGGGCAATAAAAGAAATGATGTAAATTTTCCAACAGTTATTGGAGAATTTGTTCTTTGTAATAGATCATGTTAAATTTCCAAATGCCATTTGTATTTGGATTCCTCTGGATATATTTAAAATATGATATAATAGTGTTATTATATCATTGGATTCAATTTAAAATTTGTAAGGGGATCCATACTTTTTCAGAATTATTAATAGTTTTGGGATATGGCAGCAAAACATTTAAAGACCACACTATCTTGGGATGGTTCTTACAGGGAAACAGGCTCATGGGTGGGCAGCTTCGGGACCCATACATCATCTCAGTCTCAAGTGTTAAGAATGCTTCGAAACTACGATGAACCACAGTAGGAGTCCAGGCAAATATCTCAGGAAAAAATAAAATAAAATAAATAACAACTTTGACATACTGGCTGCCAGCACAACTAAGCTCTCATTTCAGTTTTCATGACTCTTCCAGTGAAACTCCAAGTTCCTGCAAGCCATGGCTCCTACTATTAAGGAAAACTATTCAAAACTTTGCCTTTTGTGTCATGCTAGAATATTCTTCAACAAACCTGTCTGTGGATCATCTGATGCTCTAGGGCAATATGGTCCAATAGAACATTCTGTGATGATGGACATGTTCTATATCCATGTTCCATATGGTAGCCACCAGCCATCTGTGTGTACTGAGCACTTGAAATATGGCTAGAGCAACTGAGGAACTAGATCTTTAACTTACATAAGTTTAATTTAATTTAAAATTTAAATAGCCATGTTCAACTTGGCTACCATATTGGACAGAACAGCTCTAGCATAATATACAATGTGCCATTGTTGGATTCATGATTTTCTACTGACTGAGCCCAGACTCTACAAAGTTAAATGTTAACTTTTTAAAGACTGAAAAGTTACAAATGATTTCTGTCCTATACTACAGGGCAATAAAACTATTCAATTGCCCTATAGTACATTAACCAGTTTTTTGGGTTTTTTTTCAAATTATTACAGAGGTGCAAATGTTTTGGGTTACAAGGATCACTTTTGTAATGCTTGAGTCAGGGTTATAAGTGTGTCCGTCACCCAGATAATGTCCATTGTACCCATTAGGTAGGTTTCCACCTAATCGCTCCTTCCCCCTCCCCACTGATTGATTTCTATTGAGTTGTACTTCCCTCTATGCACATGTGTACTCATTGGTTACTTCCAATTTAATAGTGAGTACATGTGGTGTATTTTTTTCCATTCTTTAGATACTTGACTTAACATAATGGTCTCCAGTTCCATCCATATTATTGCAAAAGGCAGTAAGTCACCCTTCTTCATGGCTGAGTAGTACTCCATGGTATACATATACCACATTTTGTTAATCGACTCATGAATTGATGGGCATTTGGGTTGATTCCACATTTTTGCAATTGTGAATTGTGCTGCAATAAACATTTGAGTGAAGGTATCTTTTTGATAAAATGACTTCTTTTCCTTTGGGTAAATACCCAGTAGAGGGATTGCTGGATCAAATGGTGGGTCTACTTTTAGTTCTTTCATTAAAAAGCTTCTGCACATCTGAAGAAACAATCAACAGAGCAATAGACAACCTACAAAATGAGAGAAAATATTCTCAAGATATATATCTGATAAAGGTCTAGTAACAAGAATCTACAAAGAACTCAAGCAAATTAGCAAGAAAACATCAAATGACTCCATTAAAAAGTGGGCAAAACACTTGAACATAAGCTTTTCAAAAGAAGATAGAAAAATGCCCAATAAACATATGAAAAAATGTTCAATGTCTCTAATCATCAGGGAAATGCAAATTGAAACCACAGTGAGATATCACTTTACCCCAGTTAGAATGGCTTTTATTAAAAAGTCCAAAAACAATAGATGCTGGCATGGATGCAGAGAGAAAAGAATGCTTATATGCTGTTGGTGGGACTGAAAATTATTAACCAGTTTTGTATTTAATTAACAATCTTATTTCACATTCTTTCTTTGACTGACAATATGTGTTTCAGTCTTCACCCTCCTTTGAAGCAGCTTTACCATCCTGTTGTTTCTGCCATTAATGAGTTTCTGCTATTAATTGACACATGTTCCCTATATATTTATGAGGAAATAGTGCTTCTGAAGTTTTTGAAAATTATACTCTGATGTTGCTTCCCATCTGACTTCACTTACTGTTAATATTTACTGAGTTCAGCTAGTCCTCACAGTTTGCTCTTGGATATGATCCTGAAGCACCCTCTAATCACTTAACTTTGTTTGGGACCCAATTCCTATTTGTATTTTCTAGAGAAAAGAACACGGATGTTAGAGTTAGAGAATCAATTAAAATTCCAGCTCTGCTGCTTTTATCACTGTATAACCTAAAAAAAATTATGATGGTAAAAATAATAGGAACTACCTAATATTGCTGCTACGAGGAACAAATGATATTAATTTGCTCAGTGTACTGCCTAGTAATTGTAAATGTTTGATGAAAACCAGTCACTTCGCTGGTTTGAAGTTTCTAGCCCCATCTCCTTTCTCTGTATTTATTGGCCTTGTGCTTTGCAGAGCTCCCCTACTCTGGAAGTTTCTCCTACCCCCATCTTTTGCTGAATGGCATTCACTGAAGCCGTCTGATTCATGTGCCCCCAAAATTTGTATGTTGAAATCCTAACACCCCGTACCTCAGAATGTGACTACATTTAGAAAGAGGGTCTTTAAAGAGGTAATTAAATTAAAATGAGAGCATTAGTATGGACTCTAATCCAATATGACTGGTGTACTTATAAGAGGAGAAAATTTGGACACAGACATGTACAGAGGGAAGACTGTTCAAAGACTTAGGGAGAAAATGACCAACCACAAGCCAAAGAGAGAGGCCTCAGAAGAAATGGACCTTGCTGACACCTTGATCTCAGCCTCCAGAACTATGAGAACATGAATTTCTATTGTTTAAGCCACCTAGTCTATGGTACTTTGTCATAGCAGCTCTACTTAACAAACTAATATATTAACTTAAAGATTAAACACCTATGACTTGGTGGAAAAGAGCTAAGTGTCTTGAGGCCCAAGCTCAAAACTGGCGTATCATTTTGCCTCATCCCATTGGCCAAAGCCAATCCCAGGGCCAGCCAGAGTCATTGGGAAGTCTCTTGATAGGAGGAGCAGCAGAGTCACCTTGGAAAGAGAGTGGACTCAAGAGGGGCAGAGAATTAGGACCATTTTTGTAATATACTAAATTATAAGGTGAGTATATCATGTATGATATATTATATGTTAATGTTTTTGGAACTGTTGTACTTTATTTATTTATTTTTGCATCAGTGCCCTCTTAGTATATCTTTATATATCCTCAGAATAAAATGTACTTTGAAAGATGCAAAATGTGGAAAATTAGCAATTACACGGATTGAATTCTCATTCTCTTCAGTGTCCACCTAATGGAAACAGTTATTTTAAGCACATCAGTGTTGCCAACAGATAAATATTTTGTGTGTTTTCATAGAGGAAATGGGGCTTTGATTCTTTGGTGGGGGGAGAAAGTTTAGGATTTGGATGAGAACAAGGGCAGAATGAACCCTTCCTCAATGAATATCCTTTGAAAAAGCTCACAGTGGAAACTAGGGAGGAAATTAACAAACCTTTTAAATATCTGAAGATAAGGTCGGTGAGACTAAGCCTAAAGGGACATACAGGAAATCAGAGAACGACCTGGCAAGGTCAGGCGCCGACCTTCTTCACTGGAGCAGAGAGTCGTACTTGCCACTGGCAAGGCTCCAGAGCAGGGGTTGGCAAACTGTGTCTGGTCAGGGCCAGAGAGCAGTTATTTTCAGCAGGCCACCCGGTCTCTGTCACAACTACCCAACTCTGCCATTAGTATGAAAGCAGCCAAAGACAACACTTAAACAAATAGGGATAGCTTTTCATTCCAAGAAACCTTTATTTATAAAAAATAAGTGGTGGGCCAGATTTGGGCCATGGGCCACCATTTGCCAATTCCTGCTCTAGAAGAAAATTTGTTTACAGTTATAAGTAATTGAGCATGCAAGAGACTCCTGGTATTGAAGACTCAAGTGAATAAAGTGAATGAGGATAATGACTCAGCAGAGGTAAATAAGAGTCCTCTAGAAAGTACAGAAATTAAGCTAAAAAGGGCTTGAAAGCTGGTTTACACGTATTGGGAGAGGCTATTAGATTCTATGTGAGCTAACAGACAACAGATACAGAAACAAATAAAACACCACCGCATGTTTCAGGTGCGGAAAATGTGATTCTTCCAAGTAGGCCTTGAAACAACTGATTCTGGGATGCCACAGGCTACATGCCCTGTAGACTGCAGGCCACACCTGATTTTCATGAAGGGCCTTGTGAGTCAATAACTAACTGTGTTTTATTGAGAAATTATTCATCGTCCATTTTCTTTAGGAGAATGTTCCTTCCTATGAGGAGATGAAGATAACAAATGACAACACAGCAGCTTTATCAAACTTTAAGAATACCTTAAAGTAAAGAAACATTTTCAAGTATGAACAGAAAATTCAAGCAGCAAAGACTTTTAGGGGTATGAAGATCAAGATAAAAATAAACATTTCTCTGAAGGAGAGACTGCATAAAGTTTACAACCAGGATCTTTTAAAAAATGAATAAAATAATAAATGAAATGCTGATAGGAAGTATAGTTGTTTTGGGAAAGCTAGGAAGTATAGAACGTAAAACACAAAAGAAAACACATAAATAAAACAATCAGAACAAGGTATTGGAAGCTAAGAGGTCGATGAAATATTACAAATATTTTCAAGGAAACGTATGAAATTTTCAAAGTGAACCAAAAGCCTTTGTGAAGCTAATTTAGCAAAGAGAAGATGAAGTCTGGCCTCCAGAGTGTTAAAGAGAAAGAAAATCAGGACTTAAGGATAGCGTGGAGCAGTTCTATACAGGAAGCAGAAAACTGAAGTGATGGCAACACTTAGCTGAGAGAGCCAATCAAGTTACAGTTTATTATAAAATTCAGAAAGACCTAGAGGAAACTTGTGTTTACTGAAAAAAAAAGTATTTGACGTTTTGAATAATTGCCTTGGGCAGCTGAAATAACTGGCAAATCACCAGAGTGAGAAGATAAAATAAATCAGAGGTGACAGACGATACATATCTCCTGGATATAATCTTCGTTAACAATAGCTAGAAAAGATTGCGGCCATTTCCCATCTAAGCTGAGTGATGAGGTGTCAACCAAGCACCTGCTCGAAGAACAATAAAGTGGGTTTTGCTCACTGCACGCAGCAGAGCTCTTCTGGAAAATGAGTGTGAAACTTTGCAGCACGGTGTAGGGATGCTGGAAGGACATAAAGACATGGCTCAGCAAAAGAAGCTGACTCAGGAAGAGAATGCACGGGAAAGGAGAGAGCAAAAGCAATAGCTGCAGAGGAGATAAAAACTTAGAGGCACAGAATTCGAAAAATGGTGGACGAATTACAAAAATTAGAAATATCCATATGTAATTCATGGTAAGAAAGCCAATCACTGCTTGATATGAAAACTAATAGCACTGTATAAAAAGAAAAATGTTCCAAAAACTAGCACTCTAAAACTCAATCCAGGAATACTTGATTCTGAAACATCCTAAAAGAAATTTTCCAAATCCATGGGCAAACCACATCATGCATCAGAATCACCCAGAGGGCTTGTTAAAACAAGGATGGTTGGGCCCCATTCCTGAGTGTCTGATTCAGTAGATCTAGAGTGAAGTCTGAAATTTTTTATTTTAAGAAATTTTGAGACCAGCTGATACTGCTGTTGTAAGTAAGGATCATACCTGGAGAACCACTGCTCAAAAGCAATCCTGGTTGCATACTACAGTTGCCTGGGCCCCTTGTAGACCTATTCAATGAGAATCTCTTTGGGTGGGGCTCAGGCATTGGTAGTTTTAGAAGCATCTTACATAACACAGCCAGGGTGAGGCACTACTGCAGTCAGCCAAGATGGTCCTTTCAACCGGTTCACTGAAATTGACAACACATTACTCGTCATCCCTACTGATGACATATTCACCTTTGATGTCTTTCTTTTCTCTTAACAGAAGAAATTTACCCAGAAATTAACGAGTCCAATGCACGGGCCTCCACCTAATCTTAGAGAATCATCTGATTTATCAATGGAATAGTAGCTGTCTCTGATTTGGGTTGCAGTGAAACTTCAGGATTTTTGCATCTATGTTCATCATGGATATTGGTCTGTAGTTTTCCTTTTTTTGTGTGTTGTCTGGTTTTGGTATTAGGATAATCCTGGCTTTGTACAGTGAGTTAGAGAGAATACTCCATCTTCAATTTTTGGAAACAGTTTCAGTAAGATTGACACCATTTCTTCTTTGTACATTTGGTAGAATTTGGCTGTGAATCCATCAGGTCATGGGCTTTTTTTTTCTTGGGACATTTTTTGTTACTGATTCGATCTCACTACTCATTATTGATCTGTTCAGGATTTTTATTTCTTTCTGGTTCAATCTTGGAAGGATGTCTGTTGCCAGAAATGTATCCGTTTGCTCTAGATTTTCTAGTATGTGCACTCATATCTCAGTTCTGGCTGTGGGAGCCTCTCCCCGCCTCTAGACTCAGTTCTCCATGCCTTAGTTTGAGTTTTGAACTTTAAAAACTGCCCCCCGACTGCTAACTCCTAGGGTCCCACCCACTTGTCAGGAGCTAGGATAAAGAATGGCATTCCATGTAAGTGCTGGTCTATATTGAAGTAAAACTCAATGGAAATCAAGCATGTGGGAGTGGGGCGTAGGGGTGGGGTAAATTCACACCTAGCAGGTGCAAGGCACACTGTCTGGGAGACGGGCACACTGCAGCATTGGCTCGGCTGTGCAGGGGCAGTATGTGTACCCAGGGCATTTGTGCCCCTGTGGTATTCCGAGGTAAAATAAAAAATAAATACAAATTTAACCATATACAGTAATTAAATTTAAATAGACTAAACAATCCAACTAAGAGGTAGAAATTGTCAGCATGGATTAAAAAAAAAAAAAAAAAAAAAAAGCAAGACCCTCCTCCCCACCAAAAAAAAAGTATGACATTCCAGGGTAGGCTCCCAGGTCTGCAAAACTGTGTGGGACATTTTCTGACGCAATTCCTTTCACAGTCTTCCCACTGCTCCCCTACTCATATTCAGGGACTGGGAGGGTTGAGGTGTTGTTCTCTCCCTTGGCCTGGGTTGCAGGATTCCCCATTGGAGAAGGGGACCTCAGGGAGACACTCGCTTACCCTTTCCTGTACTGGGGAGTCTCATGCAGTTTTTAGCCCATCCTGGCCACACAGCTGGACTGCCCTCCATCTTCCTCCCAACCTCTCTAGCCTCCTTTCACGTGTCTGTTGCACTCCCGTATTCCTTCCTAAATAACCGTTCATAGTGCGATTGCACACTGTTGTAATTGTTCTGAGAGGATGAGGCACACTGAAAAAGCCTCTGCTCAGCCATCTTAGACAAAAGAAAGCATAAATGCCTTTTAAATAAGAACAATTTAGATGACCAGAAAAAGGAGTATGAATTAGAAGAGAAATTTGGAATACAGAGTGTGGATGGATTTGATTTAAAGTTATAACTTGACACTGAAGACTAAATAAAGTAACTTATGATGTTCTAGATTAGTATTTGATAAATCACTATTCTGAGAATAACTTGCAGGTTTTTCTTGCGCAGTTAGTACACATTTCAATTATTCCTTCTTCATTAAAACAAAATGAAATGTTACTTCCTAATTGGATGAATACTAAAATTGTTTCTGTTTGTTTTTTTTACAATATATTCTTTTGATTTTCTTTTATAATTGTGTTCTTATTAATTTTTTTAGTGACATAAGTTAAAGAAAACTTTTTCATAGGTGTTCAGCATAAAATAATTGCTCAAAATGAGAAAAATCTGGTGTGTATGATCTACAGCTGTGATTCTCAAACTTGAGCGGGTGTCAGAACTTGGTAAAAATACAAAGGCCCAGACCCTGTTCTACTTCAAGAAACCTGGTCGTGTGTGTTTATTATTTATTAGTTCTCCAGGTGATTCTGGCTTTAATAACTGCTCTGCAGCACGTTCCAGCAGGAGGCCACGTTGAAAGAAAAAAGATGACTTGATTACGGTGTAATTGTCAGCAATGGCCAATAGGTGGCTCACTTGATCACAGCACTAGTGAAACAGGCGTCATTTGCGTAACAAGGCGTTTCAGAGACGTAAGTACCAAGTGGAAATAAAGGCTACGATTACATATGTAGAATAATTTAAATGCCCTTTCTTCTTTAATGTCTTTGAACTTGTGACTCCTAGCAAGTCTTCTAGACAAACATGTAGGAATTTCCATTTTGAATCTGAAAATATTTTGTTAGACTTTTTTTTTTTTTTAAATAACAAGACAAATCTGGCTGTGTTCCTCCTTAAGAAAATTCAGTTGTGTCAAGATAAAACGATCAAGAAAATGCTCCATACATTGTACTGTAGTTGGCTTCATGAAAAGGTCGGAAAATGATTCATTCTGCTCTGCTTTGGGCTCACCAGGGAAATTAGCCTTAAAGGTTCACATTGGAAATTACTTTAAGGATTAAAAGGGTGCCACCTAGGCCTGGCTTTAATTACAGCTGATCAATTGCAGTGATTCTGGCCACAAAGTTGGCTTGCTTTACTGAAAAAGAACATGCTGTTAGGAAGTATACGGACTATTCTTTCTGGGCAAAAGCGGCAGAGATTACTGCTTCACTCCCGTGTCCCCTGCCAAGGACAGTGATTTTCCCAGATCTGTGCTTACAGGTACAGTTCAAGGTCCGATTCGGCTCGGAATTGTTCCAGGACTTGTTCCACATGCTCATAGTTTCCAAATAAAGGGCTCTAAGTAAGGCTGGGAATACACTTCATTTAGTCACTGATCATTGCTGAACATTCACTGAATGCCCACTCTGTGCCCGACAGTGAGTAAGAGCTGAGAATTAAGATATAAAAGATACTATTTATGTTCGAGGCTGCAATGAGCTATGATAGCACTGCTACTGCACTCCAGCCTGGATGACAGAGCAAGACCTCATCTCTAAAAAAAAAAAATGTGTGTGTGTGTGTGTGTGTGTGTGTGTGTGTGTGTATTGTTTAGGGGCTTGGAGCAGACAAGTGGTCAACTTACAACAGCTGTGTGACCCTCACTGCACCTGTAAATGATCCTCAGTTCATCGATGCCTGCCTATTTCACTGCTGCACTCTCAGTGCCCAGCATAATGCCTTGTCCATGGCATCTACTTAATAAGAGATCTTTGCTTCCTTTGAATTAATTTCCTTTGATTGGGTCTGTTTACAGAGTGATCTGTACATTTGGGATTATATAGTGAAACTGGCATTACCCTGCCCATATTCCTACAACCCTCACTTCTATGCTATCAGCAATTTTCTGAAGACTCACCACCTAAAGGCTTTTTCCTGGCTTTGGAACAAGCTCAATTACTGCCTTGAGTCCTTCCAGGAGAAGACTTCAAGCAGTGAATTCCAGGAGTTGGTAGATAAATACTCCAGCTTTCTGGATTTACAGTTGAGATAACTCCGATGTTGTTCTTTGCTGTCTGTTAGAGTTCCTCAGCAGGATGGAGGTTCTCTCCTTGCTCACTGTAGTGGCTGGTGTGATAACCCAAACTTTACTGCATTCTTCCTGGTCTCTGTCTCACTTCTCTCTCCCCTGCTAGTGCCTCCTGGGCATCAACTCCCAAATAAAAAACTCACACTCAACTCCTTGTCAACTTAGGACCAGTTTCTGGGGGAATCCAACTCAAGAATAAATATTAGCTATCAGTGGGCAGGTGGATGAGAGGTTGGGAGAAGGTGTTGGTGACATGTTTACAAATACAGAAGCCTGAGGGAATGTGGGACTGTAAATAGTTTGCAACTGATGGAACGTAGGGCACAAGGGTTGGATGTGATGATAATGGATTCTGTATGCCAATCTAAAGAACCTAAAAGAATTTTATTTTGAAGAAAGTGGGAATCCATTGAAATATTTTTTAAAGGCGGGTAAGGAAACGTGTTATGACCTAGCTGTGAGGGATAGGCAAGCATAGGTGAGGCTTTAAAAGTGGATGGGCAAAGGGGTACTCCTTTTAGGATCTGATAAAAATTACAAACTTCTCCACCCCAAAAATGCACTTAGACACAGGCACACATGACTTTGCAAAGGAATTTCCAGGTGTTCACAGACAGATTTTGAAACACAGCCCTGGACCTCCTCGAAGTTTATAGAAGAGTGATTAAAAACTCCATGTATTGAGTAAGAAGACGAGGAGCTGAGGAAATGAAGTCCTGAGTGCAATAATCTCTAAAGTATGGACAGCAATAAAAAAGGTGGAATAAAACATTGTCATAAGAACAGGAAAAAACTTGAAGCAGAATCTTGCAGAGAAAACCAAAAGATGCTCTTGGTTGAGATGCTTTGATTAGTAGAAGATTTTGGAGGTGAAGAGAGGTCAGGAGATGAACAGAAGACGATTGCTCTCTTGTTCTCCCATTTTCTCAAGTACTCACTGAAAGAGGAAAAATAGTAATTACCAACCAGGAAATATTCCATGGCAGTGGACAAGAACCAAAATTTCCCAAGTGAAATTTAATTAAATGTATGACCTTGCTCCTATAATGTTACTTGTTGTTATTAAGGTTATCAGTCAACATCTAAAAATAAGAACATTTCAGATATAATTTTGAATTTCTAGATTTTCTTGAGAGGAAAAAAAAAAATCAAAACTTCAAGGCCAGCATTCCCGACCAGTTTCCATTATCTGTTAGAACTCCAAGGCTGTTGTCCCCATAGGATATTGTATGTTCTCTCCATTTAGCCACAACCCCTTTTTCTTATTTATATTCCCTGCCCAGCCCCTATAAACTTTTAATCTTTTCATTCTTACAGTAGACATTCATATCCCACCAGTCACCCCCAATATTCATTAATTTAGTCAGTTATTCATTAGCATTTATTGAATATCTGCTTTATGCAAGGAACCAAGCTAGATGCCAGAAATAAAGACAAATATGAAGGTTCTTGCCCCAAGCTATTTATAGAATAGCCAATAGAAGCAAAAAAAAAAAAAATGTAGACTTCAAAAAGTCCTGGTTGTCATTTGTACAACAAAGGAGATGGGGCTCAGGGCACCATCATTGAAATATTGTGCTTTGATCACAAAATTCAAACGTCTGTTCTCTCCTGATAAGTCATTACTCATTCACAGATTGGGTCCACTATCAAAAGAATAATACAACCGTTCATGTCTTTCAGGAGAAGGACAAAGAAAGGCTTGAGAAGAAGCTCTTCTTCTAAAGGAGAAGAAGATGGGAATTATGCAAGAATACTACATAGAAAAGCAATCAAGAAATTCTCATGGATAAAAAAGACAAAGGGGGGATGTGGTGGATGGTTTTGGATCCTCAGTATCTGGCTAGTGCTCCTGCCCTGATCTGCACAGAATTGCCCTTGCCAGTGGGAGCTGCCTTCTACAGTATGTTATAACCCTTCCTTCAAGCTGGGGGACATCCAGCAGCCAGTGGCCGGTAGACACAAGGGTGCAACAGACCAGGTGAGAATGGTACGGCTCACACTCCAGAACTCCCTGTGGGACCAGGCTGAGGCCAGATTCCAGGTGAGGCCATGCCCTTGCTCAGGTTTTGTTAACAGTGGAAGGGAAGCTTAACATAACTAGTTCCGTCTTGCTTCTGACCCCCTGCAGTAATTAATAAATATCCTGTAGGTTAAAAGCTTCTGCTTAGCTCTTCTGGTAGGTTAATAAAAAGATGACAACCATGTCTTTTCCAAAACTAACTCCCAGGGAGATAAGAAAAGTGTACACACAAGTAACAATGCTGTGTTAAAGATTTCTAGAAGGAATCCTGAGCTTTGTCCTCCAAAGTTAACTGACCAGGAGCAAAGAAGTTTTACAACCTCCTTAGACCCTCACTGACGCCCAGATGTCTGTGGTCCTTGGTTACCTTTTACAACCCAACCCACTCCTTTCTCTTCCCTTAAGATGAAAAGGAGCCTAAAGTTCACACTCACTTAAGATGGTTTTTTGGGATATTAGCCCTCTATCTTCTCAGTTTGCTGGTTCTCTGAATAAAAGTCACTTTCCTTGCCCAACACCCTGCCTCTCAACTTATTGGCCATCCAGTGGCGAGTGGTATGAGCTTGGACTCGGTAATAGTTAACTCTGGACTTCTTATTTCCAGAAAATGCTTGACCTACAGATCATGCATATTCTCATTAATTCAGTAGATGAGGAAAATGAAGTCAAAATGGAAAAGGCTGTAAGATCATGTTTATAAACATTGAGGGAAGTCTTCCTATCCTTGTGCAAAAATGTTAGCAGCTGCCTCATTATCTTTCCATCTACTGCTTTCAAATCTCCTACTTTTCTTTCCACCTGCACTTATTTTTCAGACCACATGGCAGTGGGATCAAGTTTGCATTTTAAAAGTATGGGAATAATTAAGGTTGAATGTTTAGGCATTTCCACCTTTCACCCAAATAAATATCAGGATTATCTTGTCTGTTCCAACTCCTATCTTAGAGGTACTCGCACATCTAGGATATGTGCCCAAGCTCCTACCCACATCAATTACTCAGTTATTCCCATTTTCTTCTCAAGCTTGGTTTAAAAAGGTACAATTCTATTTGAGCAAGGAAGCCATCGGGCTCCTGATGGAATGACATGAGAGCAGAGCAGAAGGGAAAGAAAAGAGAAAGGAAACCAGTTATTGTGCGATTGAAACTGTTGGGCATCAGGTGCTCACACAAGTACACAAGTTTTTCAAGTTGTTAAGCAGCATGTAGAATTTTTCAAAAATGTTTCGATCTTCTGTCACCAGGATTTGTATCCATTCCCAAAGTAAAAACGTATGTTGACAGCCCCAGCTGCGAAACAAAGTTCCATGATTTGCTCTGTTACTTGTTTCAGGCAACTACCCCACTCCTAGCAGCACTATCCTCCTTGTTCTCTGTAATTTTCTCCATAAAACATATCAAGCTTGACGTATTATTTGTTTGTCTATTGTTTGTTGTCTTCTCCCTCTTGATCCTCCCCCCCCAACAATATAAATGTCATAAATCAGGGATATTGTCTGTTTTACTCACTCTTCTGTCCCCAGGGTGAGATGAAGTAACACATGTAAGAAGCCATGTTTGTTCGTTTCTGTTTGCCAACATAATTTCACAAAGGCCCCGACTGTGTGATGACATGCAGCTCCCTGAAAAGATGCTTTGAAGACAAAACAGGATAGAGCACGTCATTCTCCACATCTCTTGCATGAATCACTGTATTTCTTAAAAGATAAATGATCCCCGCCCCCCACCCCGGTCCTTGCCTTTTCCTACACATAAGTGTTAGGGTGGGAAATTTAGTAGGTGCTCATGGATGGCACGGGCGGAGAAAAATTTCTCGTAGAGATTAGGATATAAAAGTATAAAGTTTATTTTGTCTTTTTAGAAGAGGGGGGAGAGAGACAGAGAGAGAGAAAGGAAAGAGAGGGAGGAAAAGGAGGCAGAAAAGAGCACAGGGAGACAGCCTGGCATCCCAAAGGAAGAGAAGGAAGGTGCCAGCCCTGAGGCCAAGTGGCTTGCCGATTCTATGGGGACAAAGAGGCAGGAAAAAAAAATAGTGATTGCTGTCAGTTGATAACAGAAGTGGCAGCAGGATGTCGAAGTCCAAGAGTTGGCTTCCCCGCCTTTCCTTGGAGACAGGATTATCCAATTATCGATTATCAATTATCACAGGAAATGCGACTCTGCCCTGGAGATATGGCTGAGGCCTGAAGCTCGCACCCTGCTGCTCACTCAGGAACTCTGCAAAGAGCAGATTCTCAAAAGCAATATTAAAAGAGAAAGATTTACATCTTTTTCCGTCTGTTCAGCTCTTTTCAGAAGTCGCACAAAACAGAACTCCCATGGGGTGACTGATAGCAAGAGGACTCATAGGATTGATCTTTAACTGTTATTGGGAAAATCGTGGGATTAGATATTTTCCTGTTATTTTTTGCAAGGCTGCCCTTTCACTGAGAGAATGCCTGATGGGGTTAGTGATTACGCTTCTGTAATCTATAACAAGATGTACTCTTACGCACAAACCTTAAAGTGATTCTGCTGTAATGTAACTTTTGAGCAAGTTTGATATGATTTTACAAGTACCAAAACTCCACCGCCTGTATAGAAGCAGTGGTAGAAATACTATGCCAGAGCAGTCTGATAAAACCTCTCTAAAGGGCTGCTCCCAGGCTGTAGGCCTCAGTCTGTAGCCCTCAGTAAGACTTCTGAATGAAACTAACTTTAATTCTTTAAAACCCTGACTTTTTTTTTCCTTAGTCAACACCAGTCACTAGACTGGTTCCTAGCATGTAGTAGGTGTTTAATAAGTATTTGCCAAACAAATGCACAAATGATAATGGCAACCTCAGATGTATAGACTACAAATGAGAAAAATGTGGAGGGCAGGAACAACCAATAAGTAAAAGAAAGATCTTTAAAAGCATCTGCAACAGTCAAGAAATATCTTTACCACGTTTTCTAATCATATGTATGCCAATGTATTCCTGCTTTATACCTACTAAAGTAGAGCATATCAGAAAATCCCGGGGAGGATTATTTTAGTACAGAAAATATATGGGGTTTCTTTTTCTTCTCGGTAGAGAGTTCATTCTTGTGGCCAATCTATGCAGAGTGTATAATGCGCATGTTATTCAAGGGACGGAGGGTTGGACGACAATACTAAACTACCTGTGGCTGAATCTGGGCAATGTCTCCTGTCAGCCGTGGGACACACTCTGTTAGGTAATGTCAGGTATGGGGACCAGATGTCAGGTCCGTGTTCCCAGTACTGAAGAATGGTTACTGGTACTGAGTCGATGGAGCGAATGAGCAGACCAAGCAGATGCGAGGAAGCAAAGTGCCAAAGTTTATTTATGCATAGTACATTCCAGAAAAGGAATGGGTCAAGCCCCACAAGTGGAGGAGACTGAGTTTAACAAGATTTCTCCTCTTTATGTTGATTCCCTAATTTTATGCTAAGTGGGGGGTGGAATATTCATGATTTTTCTTGGAAAAAGATGGAGAATTCCCAGAATGGTGAATCCTCCCCTTCTCTATCTTTTTATGGCAATTTCCGAGGGTTGTCATGGTATTTGTAGACTGTCATGGAGCTGGTGGGTGTGATTTTTACTATGTTAATGAGGGTAGGTCACTTGAGGATACTGTCACCTTACGTGTATGCATGCTCTAAGGACCCTCTTTTGTGGCCTTGGTCATATCTCCACTTTGTGACCTTTCTATCTATTTCTGGTTGGTAAGTTCTTGGAGACTCCCTTTCATAGACCAAATATCTGGTCAGTCCTTGGGGACCCCTTGACGCATCATCTGTTCCTTCTTGGAAGCCCCCCTTCTGGTCAATTTGTTCCTCCTGGTAGACAAAGCATCTCCTAATGTCATCTATTTCTGAATGGAAACTCCTAGACAAAGCATCTGTTGCCCCTCCTCCTTATCCCTACCTAACAGTAAGTCCAGGCTGAGAGTGAAAGAAAATCCAAAGCAGCTAAAATGGGACTTCTGTATTTCTTTCTTTCCCATGTAACAGAAGTCTAGAGCTAGCGGTCCTGGATTGGAAGTGCAGCTTCAAGGTCATCAGAGACTCAGGCTTTTCCGATTCTTCGGCTCCACGGTGCTAGTGTATGGACTTCATGCCCAAGGCCACCCTGTGGTCCAAGAAGGCTGCCAGAGTCCAAACCCATCAAGTCGTTACCAGCACAGTAGGGGCCCCTTGGGCTCTCTATGCGATATAAAGAGACCTACAGGAGTCATAGGCCAGGCTTTCATGGGGCTTCTGCTCAAGCCTCAAGGGGGACAAAGGACAAGAGTTCTCACACTGGCTCCCCAAGGGGAGTTCAGGGAGAGCTTTAAAGAGGTGTAGGTGGGAAAAGGGTGACTTGTAAGCATGTTGAGGTGAATTCCTTTCGATATGTGCTTCTTCATGCATCACATGCCTCACTAGCATGTTAAACCTCTGCCCCCGGGTATAATTTTTAGCATTATATTGGGGGATAAGTTGGTGAAAGGTCAGTGATGGGGGCCATCTTGGCACAGGCAGGGCTTGTCCAGTTCCAGCCACAGGAGTTTCTCCTTTGGGGAAACATCCTGTTTTTTCATTCCTGTAAGATACTGCTTATGAGAGAAGCTGTTGGTCTCAGCCCTCTGCGAACAGCTGAGCTGGTTATGTTGAATTCTGTGGTCAGGGGTGGGGGGGCCCAGTTTAGTCGTTATTCTATCTCAGAGTGATCATTGAAGGTCTGAAGAAAAAAAGTCAGAGGGGGGACAAGTTCCTATAAAATGCTTCTCTGCTGTACTCTCAGTTTTCTTTTTGCACCCCCAAGTTCCATACCATGCTTCTGTTTGTGTCTCATTGGCTACACTCTAGTCTCCTGGCCACACCTAGCTTCCAGAGAGGTTTTAGCCAACTGCATTGGTGTCCTGAATGGAATTGTGTTTTTATTACAGGAGAAGACTGGAGAATGGACATTGGGGAGCAAATTGCAGTCTTTGCCGTGTCTCTGGTAAGTTATTTATTCTCTTTAAGCCTCAGTTTTTTCACCTGTAAAACAGGGATAATAGAGTTGTTGAGAGTATTGCATGAAATAATGTATATAAAGTCTTTGTACAGTGTCTGACAGATAGTAAATGTTTGATTTAGGTAGTTGCTATTGTTATTATTACTATCTCTGACCTTCCAAGAGTTTAACATTTTCTAGGAAAGACAAGTAAAGCACAGCAACTATGCAAATGATAGTGAAATTCAGTAGAGAGATCTCCAAATAAGTAGGACAAATGGGTATTACAGACAAGAGCAGTGATCATGGGGTTGGGGAGGATTGTAGCTCTGTCTGGGGGGAGGATTGTAGCTCTGTCTGGGAAGTACATGGTATATAAATGGAAGAAGAATCAGGTGTTCTGAAATTTCTTCAACAACATTTTTCTGGAAAAGGCTTTTTAAGCTTGTAATTTAGTGCGTTGAAAATAATTCATTAACATATTATTGTTGATAGGAGTCATTATAGTTACGTTTCGAGTCAGCTAGCAGCCACTTCAGGGTCGGGTAGGGAGGAAAGGGTTGTTTTTGCTACACGATTCTGATTTTTCCTCCTGTCTTGAAGGAAGAAGAGGGAGATAGTGAAGGAGCTTCACCCAACAGGGAATTTCTTTAAGGAAGGTAGTCACAGAATAATTTCTATAATTAAGGACCCATAGCAAACAGCTGTGAGATACTCTTACCCTAATAAATAGATGTATCTAGACCTAGATGAGTGTTACTCAAAGTGTGATGCATGGACCAGCAGTATGGGCATCATCTGGAAAGTTGTTACAAATGCAGATTCTCAGCTCCAACCCAGACCTGCTGAGTCAGAATCTGCATTTTACCCGGCTCCCCTGGTAATTTGTATGATCTCAGTTTGAGAAATGCTGATATACAACACCCTCCTGCTTTCCAGAAGTTAATATTTGAGGACAAATAAAGCATAAACCCGTTAAAATTAGCAGGTCAGTAAATGCACACAAGATTTCAACTAATTCTGCGATAACAAAAGACTTGACACCAAACTGCTGTGAACACTAAAACAGTGTGCCAACCCGAGAGAACTTCATTCAGAACAGCTATCGTTTGTCTAATGTCCGTTAGTTTTTCTGAGAACTGCACCACTCCCTTCCAGCAATTTTGGCACTCACTTCATCCATATTGTCCTCATCTTTTAATCAAAGAAAGCTTTTTATCTTAAAAGGATCAGCCCCCAGTCCTGTTCATTAACATGGGTGGGCCACTTACACTTTCTGGGAAGAGCCTGTCCTTTGGAGAACATTCATTCATTATGAATAGGGGCAATGCCAGGTCCTTGTTGATGGCTTCTGTTTGTTTTGTTAGAGTTGCCCTCAATCCAAGTTTCTCTGAAAGGAAACTACTCTATTTAAGCCACTTGTCCATTTTTACATGGTTTTATTTTGTTATACAAGATCATCTATAAAACCACCTGAACTGGCTCCTGTAAGCTGAAATACACCATGACATGCGGAAATTCAGCAGGGTTGCTATTGCCAACTCCCCGACAATGTTGTAAGTGCACCCCAAGGGCCATTCAGACTATGATACTAGGCTAGCTAAAGGGAAGGCATTTTTCTCCTAGTATCCTTTCAGCTTGTTCGAACTTAAAAGTTTAGAATTAACCATTTGATGCTTTGTTAATTGCAGTTTATGGTATGACCCTTCATTTTTTAGCCACTCATGACCTATAAATCCATAAATTCCGGTTTCGTATATAGTCAATAATCAAGAGCTACCAGACATATCCCATGAAAAAAAAAAATTATAGGTAAGGACTTCTTGGTGTCATTCCACCCATAAACACCATTAGTGTGTTTACCAGGGATCTTGTCTTTGGGTCATTACCATGTTTCCATGGATATTTGATTGAATCATTACTTCTGGATATCTCAGGCTGCTGTGAATCTTTTCCTGTCCATTAATAGACCTTCTAAAAATCCTGCATTTTCCGTTTGTCACAGTTTTGTCAGTCATCAGAAATCTGTGGGCCATCCTGAACTCCATCTGCCTCTTCTTTATCCATATCCAAGAAACCACTATGACCTACATCCTATGTCATTATTGAATCTATTCTTTTTTCCTTGCCACTGTAGTTCAAGCCTTCAATTAGCTAAATATTGTGATGATCTCTCAGCTTGTCTGTTATGAGGCATGTTATTCTCATGTGTCTGGGGGTGGGCCGATATCCTCCTCTGGGCTTGCTAGTGCTTCTTTGTGTCAGCTAGGGGTGCTGCTCTAGGCTGGCTTTAAGGGGGGTTGTTTAACTGGGGCAACTGGCCCCTCCAAGGATCAACAGACTAGACTGAGCAAGACTTCTGGTGATGGTGGAAGATCAAAAGCAGAGGCTCCAACATGAAATTCCATCCTACTTTATACTTGTGTTTGTCCATTAATTTCCAATTAGCCAAGTGAGTTTTTGAGCTAGAGGCTGAGTCCAGAGTTAAGGGATAGGTTAAGTGACATCTCCCATGAGGTTATGACATATATATATATATATATATATATATATATATATATATATATATATATATATAAAAGAGAGAAAGAGAGAGAAATGGCCAATAATGCAATCTACCACATCTGCTAACTGCCAAAGGACGAAATCCAAGCATTACACTTACGCAGCCACTGCACATAAAACTTTTACCATCTCCATGTTTTCTTCCCAGATAGTTGACCACTTCTTCCTCTGAGCCACTTCTCTCTCTGACTAGGTATATATATCTCTCTCTATATGTATGTCTACTTAACACATGCTATTGTAAAGTGTATATCCCTCATTCTCTTTGACAAGACTAGGAACTCCTTGAGAGCATTCTAATGTGTCTAATTCATCTTTACTTCCCTGACCCTAGCACAGGGCCTGGCACAAGTTGCTTCATGAATCTTTGTTGAGTTGAATTGAATTGAGTAGAATTAAAAGTACATTTCCTAGAGTTTGAACACATTTTATGTTGTACACAATATTTCTGGAAGTTCTGAGAATTTGTTGAGGAGATTCCTGGGAAACAATCCCTTGTCCCTGGGATGCTGACTCATAGGAGGAAGGCAGATTCCCAGGTCCTAGAGAGACTTGGATAGCAATCTTCTATGACAGGGAACAACATGAGATCTAGTAGCAGGAATCGGGGTGCAGACTGGGAACCAGGGCCAGGAACAAATTGCAGAGGCCCAGTACTATTCAGAGCTGGATGAGAAAGGATTTGATTCTGAGGGCCAGGTCTTGTGAACACTTTAAATCTCTCTCTTGTCCAAAGTCAAAATAGATTCTAAAGGACTAAAGGTAGAATCAAATGGCCCCACCTCTGAGAAGAAGAGGCAAGTAGAGAAGACAAATGGATCACTTTCTGGCAACTTTTAGAGCCAAGATATTTATTAACCTTGTCATCAATAATAACACATGGTCTAGTGCCAGGAAACAAGATTAGAATCACAAAATAATAAAGATGTGTTGCTGGCTGCTGAATGAATCTCTGGTTGGCCTAAGGATGAAATATGATCTACATGATATTGTTTGCCAATTCAGTGATAGAGAAAGGAGAAAAAGAAAACTAATAATACAATAAAAGATTTTTTCTACACACACACCTCTCTCAAAAGTACGATGACATGGGGTAATATAGACACCTGGGCTTCCTGGATAGTATGTGCAAAAAGAAAAAAGTAATCAAAGGACTTATCAAACACGCTTTAGAAGAAAGCTTGGTCGGCTCTGGGGCCCAGCTCAGACCTCCTGAATCAGAATCTGTGTTTCCCCAATATTAAGGTTTGAGAAACCCAGCTCCGGGATGATGCTCGGGTTTCTGGTTTGGGTGGCCAGATCGACAGTGGTGTCATTTATAAGACAGGGACAGTTCTGAAGCAGAAAGATGAATCGAGGGAGCAAGCATGGGCAGCATTGAATTGAGAGAATATGACATGGGAAGAAAGGCTTTCCTCTGAGCCAAGGGCAAGGGGAACACGAGGCTTACTGGCCCAAGAATTACTGAGCCAACCTTTCAGCTGGGACTCTGGTATAAAGTGTGCCCGTGCCCTCCCATTCACAGTGACTAGAGGGTGCATCAGCGTGGGCGATCCCCTCTTTATCAACCCCGGCAGTAATAGACAGCCTTTGTTAAGAGCATCATGAAGAACACTGGAGAACATGTGCTTTCTACTTCAGTTTGCCTCTGGCAGACGGGTAGCCTGAGTGTTGTCCAAACAAGGCCCAAGTTAGAATGGAAAAGATGACAGTGGTTAAAATCTTCAGGCTTTGGCAGAGCTGTGCCAAGGAAAAGGTTGTGGAGTCCTTCTGGTTTTGGAAGTCAAAGGTGAGTTCTCACTCCCTGGGCATCTAGGACATGATTATATAGCCTAGTTTGGGACAATGAGATGATCCCACCCAGGATTTTGAAAAACCCAGATCGTTAGTCATGGCAGCTGCGAAACTGAGGGCCAAAAGTTCCACGAGCAGCATCCAGTGGTCAATGATGGTGCCCTAAGAGGAGCTCGTGACGTAGCCAGCTGCCTAGCTCCCGGTGATGACTGCCCATTTTCCAAATTTGGTTCTCCAGAACTCCTGTTGATTCTAAAAGCTAGCCAGCATATTTCAAAAACATTGTTTGTTTTTTTTTTTATTTAAGTTAGACAAAGTCCTGTTTGATGGTTTCCACCTATCATTTTTGGTGGTCTCTACCCTGAACTCTAGGGTCTGCCATCCCAGGTCTTCTATGAGGCAGCCCACACAGCACTGCCCTCTGTCAAAGCACTGTCATTACTGCATTCTGAAAACCCTGGGGTAAAACAGCCATTTCTCCAGAGCAGCTGATAACAGCTAGGCAGGGAGCATCACCATCATATAATTAATAAATGTGAATTTACCTTAGCAGTCAATTTTAATTTTCAAATCAGAGTCTAGTAACTCAAACGAATCTCCCAAGGAAGGAATACACACACATTATTCATTCAACAAACATTTATTGAGTTTTTACTATGGACCAAACTGCTTAGGTCCTGGGAATAAAAAGACAAATAAGACATCATCCCTCCTTTTCCAGAGCTCACATTTCAGTAAAAGACTGAGATACGAACTGGTTATGGCAGTACCTTTTCTAGGTGCCAAGATGACAATATCCTCAAAGAGCTCAGAATGTCACAGGACAGGTGACCTTTCTCAGGGTTTAGAAATATGAGTAAGAATTGTTCAGATGTACAAGAAGTGGTGAAAATATTGATGAGTACAAGGAAACGCTTTAAAGGAAATAAGCTTTTGAGTCATACATGGGGCCATTCATCCACTATTTATTCATTTGCTTTTTAAATTTCAGTTTCCTGACCTCTAAATTGGGGATTCCTTGAAGAATTCTCCATTAATGAGGATTAAATTAGAAAACACAGACGCAGTATCCGAGATAATGTAGGCATTCCCCTAACATCCGTTCCTTTCTTTGGTTATTGATGCATTTAAGAATATTTTTTTAAATCGGGGTTGTTGTCAGATTCCACTGAAGTCCATTACTTTTTAAAAAGGACTTTTTATTCTGTTAAATCAATTTAATACATTGCCTGAAAATATAAAAACAATTATTATTTGCGTAGAAGAGCACATCATAGAACTAGCAACTAAAATAGTAGTGAAGTCCCTTGTTTAGGAGGAGGATGAGAAAATGCTGGAAAAGTCCTTCCACAGTTACCAAAGACAAACACACTATCTACTGTTCAGGATCAAGTTGGGTCTTGTAAGATCTCAGATCTAGCAGTCTGCCTGTTGTTTTACATGAGGGAGTAGGAGCTGGAAACCACGTGAACCCAGAGCCCAGCCCAAGCCTCATAGTATTAATATCTTCCACCATTTTCCTTCCTCTAGTTTTCAACCCCGTTAACCCCAAATGGTTTTTCTTTTCAAATTAACAGCTTAATGAATTCCAGAAATGTGATTACAGAGCAGGTGTTGCAGAGTATACAATTTTTTTTTAACTCTAAATTCTAAAAATACTGCTTTGCCTTTTCTTTTCTTTTCTGTAACATAGGAGAAAAATGACATTTGCCT
Source organism: Indri indri (assembly GCA_004363605.1). Classification (NCBI taxonomy): domain Eukaryota; kingdom Metazoa; phylum Chordata; class Mammalia; order Primates; family Indriidae; genus Indri; species Indri indri. Next base: position 15,959 of record RJWJ010014023.1, on the reverse strand, counting down.
CAAATTTGTTTTCCTGATATGCTATTTTATAATAATAATGTTCATCTACTTTACAAATAGTCAAAATGAAACTATTTATAAAGCCCTGTCCCTCAAACATCAGGCTGCGAATGGTCCCTCTGTCTTTTGTTTACTATCCTCTGAATAATATCTGTGGTTTCTGTGCCACTCTCTTCTTTATAGTACTGTTTATAACCAACAAAAGCTTAATGTGAATGAAACCAAATAGAGTATTAATATAGGCAGGACTTTTAAAAGTAGAAATGGCAAATGATATGCTTCTTTTAACAACAACAGGAAAATTAATTTCCTAGTAGTGTCTAATCTCCATATGCCTTCTGATTTATTCTCACTCATAAGAAGTAGTTTCTAAATGGAAAAGATATTCAGCGTAATGCAAGGGTATGTAAGACTCTACTCACTGGCACTCCTGGCTGAACCGCTAATATCAGCTTTTATATGGATATGAATGAAGATTAAGGGGAGTAGAAGCAATACTATGTGGGGAAAGTCAATAAAACCTCAAAAGTTTAAGCACTTTTCGATGAAAACCATTTAATTTACACAAGTCTTAACCATGATAAATTTTGCATCTCGTTAGTTCCATTTTCCCTAAGTGTATGGTCACTCATGAATATTACAGCACCTTGGCTGTGTGGCATTACAAGTGGTAAGCTCATTTTCTCAAGCTCTGCTACACAAAACACAAATGCACATCCTCAGGAGACAGAATTCTTTCATTGGCTGCAGTTACTAGAAAATTCTCACTCTCGCATTAATCTACATAAGGCAGCATAATGTGGGATGGTTTCTTTTGTCCTCTCGAATATAAAATGGTTCTTTTAACCATCTAATGACAATAGATGGTCCTTTATCTTGTATGCCTTTCAAAACTGACACCTAGAAATGAAACCCAAAAAATTTTTTTGTACTTTCTAGGTATGTTCAAATATTTCAAGTAAAAGAGAAAATTAGTACATAACAATACTTTTTATATCCTGTGCTGGATTGAAAATTTTTCTAATCAGAATGTTTATTAAAGGCAATTCTCCTTTACCTGCCGTCATTAGTTAGAACTACATCTCCTTTCACAACAGAGGAACCAAGAAGACTAAGAGCTTTGATAGTTTTGTTAGTTTTGTTAAATTAAAATGTGTGTGTGTGTATATATATATATACATATATATTCATCAGCTAGGATGCAAAAATCACAGGATCTTGGGGGGTTTATTCATTCAACAATATTACTCAACCAAATATATATTATATTAATTATTTATAATAATATATTTTATTTTATAATAAAAATAAAAATATTCCCATTGTATTAGCTATCAATTGCTATATAACAAATTATCTCATGAAACATATATATTGCTGTTCAACAAATTACCCCCAAACCTTAAAATAAACATTGACAATTTCACAGTTTCTGTTCAGGAAATTGGGAGAGCTTATCTTGTCAGTTCGGGCTTGAGGTCTCTCATGAGATTGCAGTCAAGATGTCATCAGGACTACAGGCATCTGAGGGCTGGACTGGGATAGAGGACCCTTCCAAGATGGCTCACTTACGTAGAGTGGCAAGTTGGTGCTAGCTGTTGGTAAGAGGCCTTAGTTCTTCACCACATGGGTCTCTTTGTAGGGCTACATGAGTGTCCTCACAACATGGTAGCTGGATCCCCCCAGAGCCAGTGATCTAAGAGAGAAAGATGGAAGCTGCAATGTGTTTTATGACCTAGCTTTGGAGCTCACATGAGAGGATTTTCTCAATGTTCTACTGGTTATACAAGTCAGCAGTATTTAATGTGGGAGGGGACAACACATAAAGACTAAGAGGTAGGGATTTGGGGAACCATCTTGGAGGTTGGCCACTATACCCATTTACAAAGAAAAAAAATGGATTGTTAAATCTTCATTATTCAACAACAGTTAAAATTCTATGTTTAACAGGTTTAAATATTAATCATTGGGGATCTTTTATGCCATTACTTTACCACTCTTGAGATTTTTTTATTTTCATTCAATTTTAAAATATTTTCTTTTTTCCAGATAGGATATCATGTCATATGTTTTCTACATCCTTGCTTAGATGAGAATGTCTTTCTGTTATTTCAAATACATTGGGCATCCATTTCAATCTCCTTCTAGTTTATTTACTGGCATTTTATAAAGCAATGTTTTGTAAACTATCTGTGGTGCATACCAGTTTCTTTAAAATCTGCTAAAGACCAATACTTTTATAAAATACAGTAAAATAAGTTACTAAAAAACAATAAAATAAAAAAAGCCAAAAAACTTAGCCTCATTTTAAAGTTATTACATTCAACAGACATAAAACTACTGTTAAGTAGATAATAGGTTTCTAAATAGCTACTCTTAATTTCTGTACTTACCTTTTCATTGACAACGAACAGTTCACAGTCTGTCAGCAGTCCATGGAGCATCATTTAAATAGCTCTGCAATAGAGGTAAGAAAGCTAAAGACTACATTTTCCAGACTCTCTTGCAGGTAAGGTTTTGCATATGATCTTTCTGCCAAGTAAAAATGCCATTGTGATATGTAGAACCGAAAATGAAAAACATGAGTCCATAGGCACATGGGAGCTATAAGATCTTCTGGCAAGTATGTGCCAAGGAAATAAACCATACACAGAAAGATAAAATATTGAATGATATGACGTGTATGTGGAATCTAAAAAAGTTGAAGTTAGAGAAATAGAGAGTAGATAGGTGGTTACCAGGGGCTACTAGGTGGGGGAAATAGGAGATGTTTGTCAAACTTTCAGTTATAAGATGAATAAGTTCTAGAGATCTAAAATACAGCATGGCATACATAATGAGTGCGATGCGCACCATCTGGGGGATCGACATGCTTGGAGCTCTGACTTGGGGGAGGAGGGGGGCAAGGCCAAAATATGTAACCTAAACATCTGTGCCCCCATAATATTCTGAAATAAAAAAATAAATAAAAATAGAATTCGTATTTGAAAATAAAATAAAATAAAATAAAACACAGTATGAGAACTATAGTTAATAATAATGTATGGTAAATGTTAACTATAGACTATAGTTAATAATGTACGGTAGACTGGAAATTTGCTAATAGAGTATATCCTGAGTGTTCACATCACATACACAACACACACAAATGGTAACTATGTAAGATGATGGATGTGTTAATTAGCTTGACTATGGAAATCATTACACAAGGTATACTTACCCCAAAATACCACATTGTATACCTAAATTTATACAATTTTTATTTGTCAACCGTACCTCAATAAAGCAGGATAGGGCAGAAGCACAGATATATATTATTTTATTGCACTTTGCTTTATTGGGTCTACGCAAATAAATCATGACTAAGACCTCAAAAGCACAAGCATAAAAACAAAAATAGACAAATTAGATTTAATTAAACTAAAAGGCTTCTGCACAGCAAAAGAAATAATCAACAGAGTGAACAGACAACCTGTAAAACAGAAGAAAACGTTTGCAAACTGTGCATCTAGCAGGGGACTAAAACCCAGAATTTACAAGGAACTCAAACAAGTTGACAACAACAAAAAACCCCACAAATAACACCATTAAAAAGTGGGCAAATGACATGAATAAACATTTTTCAAAAGAAGACATACAAAAGGCCAATAAGAGTTGAAAAAATGCTCAACATCACTAATCAACAGAGAAATGCAAATTAAAACCGCAGTGAGATATCATCTTACACCAGTCAGAGTGGCTACTATTAAAAAGTCAAAAAATAACAGATACTGGAGAGAATGTTTAGAAAAGAGAACACTTATACATATTGGTGGGAATGTACAACCTCTATTGAAAATAGGGTGGAGATTTTTCAAAGAATTAAAAGTAGATCTATCATTTGATCCAGCAATCCCATTCAATACTAGGTGTCAACTCCACCCCCCTCAAAAGGAATCATTATATCAAAAGATGCTTACACTCATACGTTTATCACAGCAGTATTCACAATAGCAAAGATATGGAAATCAAAGTGTCCATCACCAGATGACTGGATAAGGAAAATGTGAGCTATATATATGTATATACATGTATCATGGAATATTATTCAGCCATAAAAAAGAATGAGATCATGTCTTTTGCAGCAACATGGATGGAACTGGAGGCCAAAATCTTAAGTGAAACAACTCAGACACAGAGAGTTAAATACTGCATGTTCTCACATATAAGTGGGAGCTCAATAGTGTGTACATATGGACATAGAGAGTGGAATAATAGACTTTGGAGACTTGGAAGGGTGGAAGGGTGAGAGGGGGTTGAGGTGGGGAACAATGGTATGCTTCTCTCTGAGTGACACCCCTGCTTTAGAAGCTAAACTTTAAGTAGAAGGGGAGGCAATAGTCTCAGGTAATCTCAATTCGTCTGGCCTAGCATGGAACCACAGTCATATAAAGTAAGGCAAGGGACACCAGTTTTCTCAAAGGTGCTGTGCCCTGAGTAGAGCCTCCCCTCCACCAGTGGGGACTGGAAGAAGGAGGGAGACTCCTCTCTTAGCTGAACTCTCCAAGAACTTAGCTGTAGCAACAGGTAGCTGCGGGCAGGGTAAGAAGTCCTCCCCCTCCCATTAAGATAGCTCTACAAGCTAGGACGTGAGGGTAGAGAGAGCCTTGAGTTCTTGGCTGCACAAGTCTGGAGCAACGTTTTTGTCTTGCCAAGCTGGGAGGGGAGAAGGAGGGAGTGATCTTGGTTCAAATGCTACAGACTCCCACTGTTCTTATTGAATTTTAGTAGATTTTCTTCAATAGTATTTATTCATTTGCTGTATGCCCTTAGGACCATTTTTAGAGATATTAAATGGTGTGCATGTGTGTGTATATGTGTGTATATGTACGTATACATATACACATATACACACATATATTTGTAATTTTCATCAGTTTCTCTCTGGAGCAGTTCCAGTTTCTCATGTTGTCATCCTGGAAGGTAATCTTCCTCTTATCTAATTGATACATTCTCCTGTAAATTCAACTTTGATCTTAAGACAGTGATCTCTGTTATTCAATTAATATTAGCATTAATTTTCTCGTTCTTTTGCCCCTTTTTGTTATTTTGTTTCAGATCTGTCTTATGTATGCTTCAAATAGTTGGATTTTGTTTCTGGATCTTAACATATAATCTTACATTTTAAACAAATTCTTTTTATATCCAATGCCTGGCATCATACCTAGCATTCATGAGCTATTTGTGCAAGGAAGGTTGTTTTCTCTCCTGAGGCCTGGGCAGGGAAGGACCCCTCTAGGCTTCCTGGGAAAGCCCCAGGAGTTGCTAAAATCACATATTCTTCCTGGAAGCTGCCTAGAGATCACGGTCTTATTGAAGTATAATTGTCATACAACAAATATCCCATATTTAAAGTACATAATTTGATAAGTTTTGACACCCACCCCCAGGTAGCAATCACCACAATCAAGATAGTTAACATACCTATTGCCCCCAAAACTTTCCTCATGCCCTCATTTTTCTTGTGTTTCCTCCCCAAATGAACCATAACCACTGCCCTCACACATCTTATGTTTTAGTGTTTATTTACCATAACACTACATATATCTAACCCAGCCCAATTACAGAAAAACTTTGATCAGCAATAGATCAGGCCCTTCAGTGTCTCACAGTATAATTGTTTTATACTCTTAGCCAGAAGGACTGACTTTTCTTAGGTCTATTTCCTAATTACCATGCCTAGTATTGGGTTAAAATAAATAATGAAATTGTTCAAATCATTCATTTCTCTAGGAAAATCAAATCTCATGTATGTGATCTTACTACTTGCAGAACTACAAACCTTTCTTTCTCCCGACTTTTCCGTATTTTAATATTTTCCTTTTGTATTCATCTGAATGATTCTTTGAAAGAGAATATTTTAACGAGAGTGAAAAAAGGAAAAGAGGAGTCTCGTTAGGCATTGCCAGCTGTTTACTCGAGTTCTCTGAAACCTCCAAAATAAATATATTTTTAAAATCTTCCAGAACATATTTGTTGAGAGGAGTCGTGGCTGGCTAAGCTTGCCTATTTGGGATAACAGATGTTAATTTGTTTACCAAGAATAAAGGAAAAATCTAAGTACATTTTTTTCATTGAGTGACCCATATGGATGGCACAAGCATTTTTATTAATCCAAAAAGAGTTTGCATTTTCTTTTTATTAGAATATTTTACCAAATATATTCTCTGCTCAAATATAACTTTATAGAATATATTTCAAAAAATAAAAGAAATAGGTAAATGTCTCCAGTGAACCTAAAGTTCTCTGTTGTGTTTAATTAATTTCAACTCTTGGTGGGGGTGAAGGAAAGAGCTGCTATTTGAATTGGCTCAATGCACAGACTCTGGAACAAGATTGTCTGAGAACAATAACTACCCTGCCTGTTACTGTGTGACCTTGGGCAAATTACCTAACATTTCTGAGAAGTGATTGCTCATCTTTAAAATGGAGATAATACCTACATTACAGGCTAATTATAAAAATGAAGTGTGATGATACATGTACATCTGTGTCTGGGTAATAATAAGTGATATTTATGTTAATTATTATTATGTTATTATTTATGTTAATTATTATTCTGCATATGAAAATAATGCCACTTGAAATGAATGTTGGCCTTGATGTCATGATTCAAAAAGAAAGCAAAGTCAGTCACAGATTTGAGTTTGGGAAATATGATTACATGGTTGATATTAATTGATCAACACTTACGTGCACATATAATAATAACATTCATTGGGTGTTGGGTTGGTGGTAGGGGGAGGAGGGACTAGGTATATTCACACCTAATGGGTGCAGTGTGCACCATCTGGGGGATGGACACTCTTGAAGCTCTGACTGGGGCGGGGCAAAGGCAATATATGTAACCTAAACATTTGTACCCATGTAATATGCCAAAATAAAAAATAAAAATAAAAAAAAGATGATTACATGGTTTAAATTATTGTCAAATACTTTTTTAAAATCAGTTTGGGACAAAGTGATAGCTCTAAAAATATTAGGAAGTAAAGGCCAAAAATAGTTAAAAGCTATTTGGGTGGAGTTCTGTCCAAGAACATTGAATGAGAAAAAGAAAGCATATATTGTTTCACCTTATTCTTCTGAATACTTGTTACTAGGGTAAACTCTCAGGTTTGTCGTCAGAAAACTTTGAGTTAGGCTGGGTGCAGTGGCTCACTCCTATAATCCTAGAACTCAGGGAGGCCAAGGTGGGAGGATCTCTTGAAGTTCAGGAGTTCAAAACCAGCCTGAGCAAGAGCGAGATCCCATATCTACTAAAAATAGAAAAATTAGCCAGGTGTGGTGGCACACGCCTGTAGTCCCAGCCACTTGGGAGGCTGAGGCAGGAGGATTGCTTCAACCCAGGAGTTTGAGGTTGTAGTGAGCTACGATGATGCCACTACAGTCTAGCCGGGGCAACAGAGTGAGACTCTGTCTCAAAACAAACAAACAAACAAACAAACAAACAAACAAACAAAAAAAGGAATTTGGAGAAAGAAGGAAAGGGGCCAAGGACAGGAGGAAACTTGGAGAGAAACTCTAAATGTATTAGAAAAAGAGCTAAAGATGAAAGTCTCTGAACCAGTGGAAAAAAGTCAATGGAAATTTTTAAGAAGCATTTGGGTGGGAAGAAGGAAAGTTGCAAAGTGCTGACTATGCTCCTGCACTGAACATTCAGTCTTCCCCTACAAGTAACTGGAGCTGTACCAGTACCATGAGTTGGATATAAAAGGCTGTAAGCCAGAGTTCTTTCATGCAACTCCTTCTAAGGCCAGAGAGATTAGAAAATAAATGCCAATGATGAAGTGGAGGTGTGAGTGGAGTATACTATTCTCCAGAGTAGCACTTAGAGGCTAAGAAGAATATTGTGATGGAGAGCAGATGAGTTTTTAATCTAGGAGACACTTGAGCAGGTTTCCAGCCAAGAGGATGAGACATGATGGGGAAAAGCTTACCAGACAGAAGGATAAGAGAAGACAGTTGATGGAAGGAGAAGGAGAGTGTGCCTTAAAGAATCATGGATTAATATAAAAATCGCCTTGGTGGAGAAAGTGCAAATGCAAGGAGGCAAAATCAGATGTCTTTGAATTTCATAAACTTGGACATCAGGTTGTCCTCAAAGAAGAAGAGGATGTGGATGGGGTCCCAAGAGAGTAGAAAGGTTTGCCATAGGATCTGTGAAGAATGTCTACAAAGATTGTACTAGATTTTAATCCATCAACCACCAAACATTTATGAAGCATCTAGTCTATGCTCAGTGATATACTAGATATTGTATTAATATTTCAGTTTTCCAAAGTGCTGACAGTTACTGCCAACTTGGCAATATCAGCAAGTGTTGTAAAATGTATTCCCTACTCCATCATAGAAGTCACTAATAAAAATAAGGAGTAATTTTGGATTTAGGTCCTTGAGGCACCCAACTTGCTCTCTCTTTCCAGTTTGAGACCAAAGCACTGATAGCTACATATGAGGATTTTTAAGTCAATATTATTTGCAGTGCTGTGTCTTTGTGACCAACATTTTGTATGCTTGGCTATGCATCTATCTTCTTACCTTTTCATCACAACTGGCACCGAATCGTGCATGGTTTCATAATATATTACTGTCTTATTATAATAAAGATATAAAGTTATGGGTGTGCAGTGGTATAGAAAGTGCCATATTGACTTGAAGAGCAAAGAATTTATGGATTAATGGTTTAGTTGAAATGTAGCAATACAAGAAAATTGAGATATAGGGCAGGAGTTGAAAAGGACAAAAGTATCGAAATAGAGTAAATGAACTTAGAGAAAATGGCAAAACTAAAAATATTGAAGGAGGGAATTAGAGGACAACAGACGCTGTCCACAGTCTGCCAGTATTCTTTCAGTGTTACCTTTCCAATGCACTCTGATGTCTTATTGAGAACCTTGCAGGGAGTCACTAGCCAGAACACAGGATGGGTCAGAAGTACTATGAATTAATGCTCCTGGGAAAGTTCTTCAACTAGCAATGGACATGATTGAGCATGTAAATATTCCATATTCGCCATCCTCCAGGTGAGACAACTCAAAAGCATATTGTACTTTATCTCCTGGAGGTCACCAGTAGGAGAAGCCCCTGTTGCCCGCAGGGATGACCTGTTCATCAGCAGGTATTAGATTCCCCTCCTTCCCTTTCTCATTTCCCTCTTTCTTCCCTCTTCCTTACTCATTTTCCACATTTACTTCCTCAAATAATGGCTTGCATTCAAATCTTTGTCTCAGGGTTTTCTCCAGTGGAATTGAGCCTAATGTTAAGAACGAAACCAAATTCCTCTGAAGAATTAACAAAAAAATCCACCAACATGTACTGTATCTTCCCTGTAAACCATATCCTGTTAAATCACCATCTACCCAATTCTCCAAAATAGAAACCCTATAATTATCTTTGGCAATTTCCTCTTCCTTATATCTTATATTCAAATCATCAAGTTCTATAGATTTACTCTCTAAATATCTCTCAAATCTATTTTTCTCCATCTCCATTTGCACAACCTAGGCCAAGCTACCTCATCTCCCACCTAGACTCTTGCACGAGCCTTCTAACTGGCCCTCTGCATCCACTCTGGTCCTCCTCCAATCCATTCTCCACTCACCATCTCCAAGTAAACTTCTCAAAGCTAAGTCTAATTTTTCACATCCTGCACTCTGCTTAAAACCTTTCTCTGGCTTTCCATCTGTCTTACATCACAGCCCACCCTCCTTAACACAGCCTGCAAGATTTCACATGATCTAGACTTCCCCTACTCCCCACATTTTCAGTCTCCCCTTAAACCACACTTGCTTCTGATTTCAACTTTTCAGGCATCCAGCTCTTACATTCAATTCCTCTAAATTTCTTGCTCCCCTGAACCAACGGATGTTTGGTTTCTTAGAAAAATCCTTCCTGCTAGCTTCCCCTCTCCTGACCCCTTGCCTAGTTAATGCCCACCCTTCTTCTGTTCTCAGGTTCAGAGTCACTTTCTCTGAGAATTTCCCAAACATCCCTTACAAGGTTAAGTCTCTTTTCTACAGGCTCTTACAGAACCATGTAACTCTACTTTACTTTCCATCGTGGTAATTGTAACATTTACATCGCTCTTACTGTATTAAAGTTAGTCTCATTATCTACACTGCATTCTTCCTGATGCCAAGGACTTTGTCTCTCTTTGACAGTAATTTGTACCTAGTAGCTGCTCAATTTGCTGAAAGAATGAAAGAGAAGATAAGTCAATGAATGCATGCCTGCTAATTTTACATTCGTCACTGTGAGAAATAGGAATATTTTTGTTAGGAAAAGGAACGTAGTTTCTAGGGAAACAAAAAGGGCACACAGTAGAGGATCATGATATGCTTCCATGTAGGACAGCACTGCCATTGTGCCCTAAAGTCAGTGAGATTACAGAACACAAACTTGTAGTGAGTCAAATATACTTGCCTCTTGTCCAGTAATGTGGTAACAGGGTAAAAATAAAGGAGATTATCTAACGCTAGAGAGAGTAAATATAGCAAATTAGATGACCGCAGATGTATAGGGAGTGATACATATGGTCATTCTTGCATGTGTCTCTAAAGCACCCTCAAGGTGTTTTGTTTTCTCTTTCCCCCTTTCTGGGAAGAGATCTTTCCTTAGCATAAAATTGCCTATAAGTTATGCTTTAAGAGTTGATCTATATTAATAGGAGAACATTTTTTTGAACTTGGAGGTATTTTTCTGGGAGGGAAGTGGAGGACTTGAAGACATCTCCAGATGCTTCACAGTATCTGAATGATCTGATAAAGGTTCCACATCTCTACAGGGTGGATAGAGGACCAGAGGGAACCTATTCTTGGAGAGGTGAAACCCTGGTGATGGGTGGTCCAGAGGGATAAAAGCATGGAGGGGACCAGAAAACAAATTATAGGTGAAGCAAACCATGTAACGCCCACCTAAGATGAAACCTAGAGTGACTAATGAGAAATTCAATGAGTAAAGCAAAGCTCTGTTTTCCACCAATCTCTAGGCTTTATGTGTATCCGTGATCATCTAATAGTGACTTTGTTGTAATGGCATTATCCCATGCCTTTCTGTCCTTGAAATTGAGATATAAAAATAAGAGATTGAAAGAATTTTTATAAGTTTGTTGAATTAATGAATGAAATTTAATGTGGTCCTTCAGCACAGTCCTACAGCATGAGAAAGAAGTTTCAAAAGAAAGATTAGTGTCTTGATGAAGTGACTGGGGGCCTGAACTTGAAATAAGCTTCTTGGGGGAAATAGGAAAGATAGTGGATGGAAAGATTCCTTTGTAAGATTTGGAGGGAACAAATTTGGAGACCTAGGAAAAATGCTAGCAGGCTTACCTATTTGGTAAGTGTATAATATGGGATGGAAATGGAAGTCAAGGAAATGGAGTGGCATAACCAATATTAAAGGTGATGAAGACAAAAGCAGATGATATCAAGAGATTATAACAAAGAAAAAATACTAACTAGGTGCTCAAGACTGCTGTAAATATAGATTTGGGGTCTATGAGGGTGAAGATTTGAGGAAGAAGATAATTGCAAATAGATGAAGCCAAGTATCTTTACATTTTGTACATGATAACTAACATATTATACAACTGAGAGAGTGCATTTGTTTTGCACAATTCACTTAAGAAAGATTATTGTTACCGCTCATTAACATATACTTATTTTCAAGGTACCCGCAAATGAATTGCCCTAGAACCTTTCTAGATACAAAGTCATGCTATCTGTTCTCTCCTTGCTTTCCAAATTTAAAAAAGGAAAGTGTAGAGGATATTTAAGAAACCTTCTCTTCTAAAATGGAGAATCCACAGCCATAAAAAGTCTGGAGCCAAGCCGTAAGAGGAAAATTATCTTTCAGGTCTCCAGTAATATAATTCTTGTAAAGAACGCTATTGGTGGATTATGATAGAGAGAACTGCTCAGTGTCATGTGGTATAACTCCATCTGCTGTCTTTTAGCAAACATCCAGATGGATTCCATTTCTGGTCTCCAGAAAGATGAGGCCAATCAATATGAAAAGCTGTGTCTCTGATTATCCATCACAATCATCCAAGGACGATCACAAATTTTTTGGTTTCTACCCATCTTTCCTGTCAAGAGACCTGTGGTTTTATTTTTAACCACAAAATCTATCTGTGAATTCGTTAGCAATAACAATGCTAATAGTCTATTTTCCCTTGGGTTTGTTTCTTATGGTGGTCAAAAAGCCTACCTTGAAAATGTCTCTCCCATTCCTTTTCAAAAATCTTTCATTCAGCTTTATGAAGGACCATTCATGCTTCTGGTAATTATAAGACTTAAAAATGCTTATCATATTATTATATCTTGAACAGTATCTCAGATTCGGGAGTCAAATGAATGCCGTGAATTGGAATACCATGCTGAATGAGAAATGAGATCTATAAAAACAAATTCATGTTTGAAAATTTTTGTGATGTGCTCATACTACTTGTTTATGTAATCTCCTGTTTACACAGGTTAAGATTGTATGACCAATCTCTATAACATGGCTGGTATCAAAAGAAAGGACTCATCTTAAGATTTTAACTTACACACATCCACAGACATATATATACCACACACATACACATACACACACTCACTCCCCTGAAATAGGTCCATGAAGTTAATAAGATTCTGACCTAAGTACAAGTTCAGCAGGAGTCTAAGGAAAACGTGTTTTTTCCCCTTTTATCTCAATAAGGACTGCTTTAAGCTAAAACTTTCTGTTAGCAGGTTTTTTTTTTTTTACATTTTAGATTTTTAAAAATTCTTAGTTTATTTTTTGGACTTATAAGGAAGAGAGTGACAGTTGTCCCAAATATCTCTTTCCCCACTTCTTCTTCGATAGTAAAGTTTCCATTTTAGTTGGGCATGTGGCCAGTTGGAATAAATATCCTTTTTCTGTCTCCTTTGCAGTGAGGTCTGGTCATGTGACCAAGGTTTTGGCGATGGGATATAAGCAGAGGTAGGGTGTGCAGCTTCTGAGAAGTGCACTTCATCTCTTCTTCCTTTATGCAGTCATGAGAGACTGGATTGGGGGGAGCTCTAGCAGCCACTGTAGAGCATAAGATAATTCTGAGAATGGAAGCCATGCCCGACGGTGCAGCCAGATACTGTAGCTCGGGTCTCTTGCACCATGGAGCACCATTTTAACCCTGGATTAACACCCATCAGACTTTTGAATGTGAAAGCAAAATAAATTTTTATTTTTATAGGCTTATTATTTTGGGGTTCTCTAGTACTCATAGCCTATTATACTTTTTAAAAAACGTGGATAGTGTCCCACTAATAAAAGATGGTTCTAGCAGATGCCATTTCTAACTGAGCTCTAAATGGTGATACATATAATTGCAATGGAAATTTTTAAGAGCACTAACTCTTTCAGTACAACCATCAGGCAATCAAGATCTTTTTACATGAAGAGAAAGCAAAAGCAAATGAGGTTTTGTGTATGTTATTTTATCCTTAAAGATTTTTTTTTTTCTTTTTCAAGTTCCTCTTCAGCATTCCATCTAATAAAACTGAACTTATGTAACTCAGCGCCAAAAAACCTAACTTCCAACTGCCAGCACCTGCGATTTTTTTTTTTTTTTTTTGCTTGATCTGGCAACAGAACTGCTTTTCCTTAAGAGTGGGGCACGCAAGATACGTTGGGAAATTAACTCGTACCTCCCAACTCAGAAGCCCTGAACCAGCGACTGAAAGGAGACTATATTTAACTATCCCAGCTTGTTTACCCCAGCAGGGGGTTCAACTCAGAGGCATTTGTTGTCCACTGGTTCCCAGAGGTTTCCACCAGGACTAAGATCCAGTTACCTAGAGTTGTGACCGGCTTATAACATACTCTTTGCTGGCCGTCTTCCTTCCCTCGTCTAATTTCCCTCCTCCTCTGCCCTTGTCTCCTGGGTGCACATCCTAAATAAACTATTGCACGTGAATCTTTACCTAGGGATCTGCGTTTGGGGGGCACTGAAACCAAGACATGATATTTACATAGCGTACAAGTGGCAGTAAAAACATTCATAGCCGGGGGAATAATATAAACGACGACATGGCATGATTGCAAAGCAGGCTGACAGCAGCTTTGCCTTTTTATTTTGCTTTTGGTTCTCAGTGGTGGAACGGAGCATGTCTTGACCACACCCCTAAAACAACTTATAGGAATTTAATCGATTGCATGTAAGAATTTAACTCTATGTTCAAAGTTACCCCAATTTTTTAATAGACTTTATTTTTTAGAACAGTTTTAGATTCACAGCAATATTGAGCAGAACCTACAGAGATTTCCCATATAGCCCTTCTCCCTCATATGCATAATCCCCCCCTTTAACAAAATCTTTTGCCAGAGTGGCTCGTTTGCTACAACTGCCGAACCTACGTTGTCACATCATTATCACCCAAAGTCTATAGTTTACATCAGGGTTGACCCTTGGTGTTGTACATTCTATGGATTTATCATGCCATGCATACCCCATTGTAGTATCATCCAGAGTAGTTTCAAATGTTTACATAATGTTTCTAATTTTAAAATTGAGCATTAAAATGTATGTTCGATAAGAAGTAAATAGATTTGAGTTATGGTTCCATTTTGCAGCTTATTAATTATATGATTTTAAACAAGTCCTTTAACCTTCAGCTTTCTTATCTGTGCAACAAAAGGGGGCAATAGCTTCAATGATATAGTAGTTCCTGGGGTTTTTCTAGCAGTACAAACGTGTTTTAGTAAATTACTGCTTCAGTACCATTAACTAATCTCACAAAGGCTTTGTGTATCTGCCGTGACTAAGGCACTAGACTGAGTGATGTAGACAAGTGAAATGTTGGAAAACACAATGTTTCTGTTTTTGAGGAGCTCAATTTGGTGAGCAGGGCACTCAGAAACCACAACTTACAGAAAGAGAATGAAATCAGGGCAAGACTGGAGAATTGACAAAGACCCCATGGTTCAGGTAGTGCCTGTAAGAAATCTTCATAAACAAATAGGATTTTAATAGGGAAGAGAAGAGTAAGTTAATGTCCGGGAAACACTTATGCAAAGGCTTCTAGCATGAAAATGCACCGTTAAACAGAAAATAGTCTGGTCTTGCTGGCCTTGGGATTAAGAAACACTTACGGAGAAACGAGGCGAAAAAGAAAGATTGCTATTAAAACACGAAGGGTCTTAACTTCATATCTGTAGGCAATGAAGGCTTAAGAAGGTTTTTAGAATGAGGGAGAACATAATTAAATCTGGTTTTCAGATTCAGATTTAACAAATGTAGCAGGTGGGGTTGTCCAGAAGTCAGACTTTGAGACAGAGTTTAGTGTTTGGGGTGTGTATTAAGGAGTAATTAAGGTTTGTGCCCTCAGGACACAACAACTAAGGATGGAAAGGGAGGGAGCAGACATGAGAGCTGAAGGCTGCCTCTGACCACACTCTCACGGGCTAGAAAACCAATCTAGGGGCATCCAGGTGGCACATCACAGCATCCGCCATATCAAATGTGTACTTTAGAAGCACTCAGTCTTGAGAGTCCTGGGTTTCACTCTGAACTGGCAGACATGGAACAAAGCCAGATACTTTTTTAAAAATTAACTTTCCAGATGATTTTGATGCACAGTAATTTGAAACCATAAGAATTATAGAAGAAAATGTTGGAAAAATGGTTACGGACATTGGTCTAGGCAAAGAATTTATGAAGAAGACCCCAAAAGCAATCATATCAACCACGAAAATAAATAAATGGGACCTGATCAAATTAAAAAGTTTCTGCGCAACCAAGGAAACTATCATGAGAGCAAACAGACAACTTACTAAATGGGAGAAAATATTTGCATGCTATACATCTGATAAAGGACGGATAACTAGAATCTATAAGGAAGTTAGGCAAATTAGCAAGAAAACAATCAAACAACCCCATTAAAAAGTGGGCAAAAGACATA
>RJWJ010014022.1:0-38786 GCA_004363605.1 Indri indri | reverse complement strand
ACACAGCAGGGAACACCATACGACCCATCAAGGCATGTTTAGCTGCCTTATGCAAGCACCTCTCTTGTGCCTATATCCTTATCCACAAAACAGAAATAACTAGTATCACCCCTTACTAAAGGAACATGGAGGTAAATAAGAAAGTTCTTTGAACATGTATTGTAAGGTCCTATTCTTTCATGAAAGCTGGATAAAACACCCTACTCAGATTTTCTTTAAAGGCTGCATTTCACTAACATAAAAAAAAAAAATCTAACCAAACCCAACATTTTGGGTTTTTAAGTATCTACTTCAATTGGCTTTATATATAGATAGATAGATTACAGATACAGATTGATTGATACAGGTTGCTGTAGTTGTAAATTATTCTAAAAAAAGATACAAGATCACATTTTATATTTAGAAAACGAGAAAGGTTAACACTTGATACACACAAGTGTGGAAATTCACCGTCACTGGTTGACCACCAACCACACTCCTTGTCATGAGGCCTCAGAATCCTGATCAGTACAGAGTTCAAGCAGCCTCAACCAACAAAGAGGAATTGATACATGCTCTTACCCTCATTTGCCATATACCTACACTGTATGGCTATTTTTGAATTAGTATAACTAATTAGTACAACCGGTATAAATTAGTATGACTGGTCAAGTAGTATAAGTAATTAAACTATATAAATTTTATACAGTTTAATTATATAGCCCATAACTAGCCCATATCATTTTTTAATTATATAGCCCATAACTAGCTCATATCATTTTTTTCTATACATTCAGTGATGTGCCTATTTCATGAAACTCTGAACCAACAGCTTGGGTTCACTGGTGCAAACAAAAATCAAATGTATAAATAGTTCAAACTGTCTTCTTAAAAAGGAGTTGTTTTTGTGACAGAAGTGGATCATAGTGGCTCACACTACTTGAAAGTAGAGATCAACGTAAACTTCTACCATGATTTTCTAGCAGTGGTCAAAAACTTACTGCAATATTTTATTATATAATACAACCGAAAAGAAAGAAACTGAATTCTTTCTCTCTTGAAAAATTCTGACCTGTACATACTTTAAGTTCTTTAAGAACATGAAAAGAAAATCTTTAAATTTTAAGAGGATATACCTAAAACAAAACAAAACAAACAAAACAAAAAGCACCTTAAAGAAAAGGGATAGCAAGACATTGAGAAAAATAAATACACGAAACAAATTTAAACAAATTTAAACTTGAACGTACCCAATAAAACCCTCCAGAGTAGGATTTGTAATGAATAAGGAAAACCCACCCACCCTTCCAATATAGTGGTTACAAACTAACAAGCTCTTTCTGACTGCCCATTGGCACATATTGAGACCTTTTATTCTTTTGAAATGTCCCCCAACTTAAATTGAATGCAAATAAGCCAGGTGTGGTCCTTACAACAGCAATCCTGATAGTCCCTACTGCGTTTCCATAGCAACATGCACAGCTGGCAACGGCAAAGAATTTGTACCGGCCTCAAATTGGTTTAAAAAGTTTCAATACTCATTAAGTGAAATAACAATTATAGTATCTTACTTAAGAACAAATACAAAGCAAAAATCCTATCTTTACTTGAAATATTAAGCAAAATCAAAGCAAAGTGTTTTCTGCTAGTCCAAAGTGGCTTTGAGCCTAGGAGCAACTAATGGGTCTGTGAGAAGTTACAAGATGATCACCAAACAGTAACCATTCTTTGACTTAAAAACATTCCCTGTGGGTCACTTAATGTAAGAAGTAACATGGTGGGAGGGGGGAGGGAGAGAGGGGGAGAGACAGACACATGGAAACGAAGTCTAATCTAAACAGTAGTAAATCTTTTCCTTAAATAAATTTAATACCACTGCTCCTTGCTTTTATTAATATTAAAAGTATTTTTACAGCATTGATTCTCAAAGGGCAATACTTGGGTCAGCATCAGCATCACCTGAGACCTCACTGGAAATGCAGATTCTCAGGCCCTACCCCACACCTCCTGAATCAGAAACTCTGGGGGTGGAGGATCCAGCAATCCGTATTTTAACAAACTCTCTAGAAGATTCTGAACCACTGATTTACAGTGTCAAGCTTCAGAGGAGATTGAAAAATGAAGTTAAAAATGCAATGCTTTATCCTACTCCTTGCAACAAGTGAGGGATAATAGCAAAATAAAATGTGAAGAACTCACTGGCCTCCTGAATTGAGTCTGCTGGCTAGTATCCTCACTGTCTAAAGGTATCCAGAGATCAGCAGTGGTTCAGTGTGTGTATCACTCTTCCACATGTCAAGCACCAAGGGAAAATCAGGTGTCTTTTCATGGCTACTCAAGAAGCAGAGGGTTCTTGCACACAGGACACTAAATACACTACCATTCATAACCCATTACCAATCACAACTCATTTCCAATCACCAAGGTCTTCACACACAACTGCAAACCTAAACTAACCATATATTCCTTTATAAGAGAATAATAATTTTTCTGAGATATTAAACATGCAAGATGAGTATGAAATTTAAGTTATAAATTTTAACATTCCTTACTATTTGTAAGAATTTAAAAAAAAAACACAAGGACGCAGTTCTTCCTTAGTATCTAACTGATTAGATACTGCTTTTATGTACTACGAAATACACCTTTCATTTTTCGCTTAACTTCAATATAACCACTTACAACTCTTTCCATTATTTCTTTTCTTTCCATATTTCTAATGGGCAGCACTTCAAAGAAACAGCTAAACCAGTGACATTAAGGTGACCAAAGACACGCAGAGAGACTTAATGGAGAAAAGCCACTGGGTAAATCAAAGATGCCATATGCTGTTAAAACTGATGAATTCAAGCCAACTAAATAGTTTTTTGAAGCTCATAATTAAAAATAAATTTCTAAATGCCTTCAATATTACACCCAAAAATATGTTTTTAAAATTATATTTTAAGTGAATATAAAGACCAGCCAAAATTTAACAACAACAACAAAAAAAAACACCAAAAAAAAAAAAAAACCTGGAAATTCAAAGGGTAACATTTGTTTATTTACTCTCAGGATTATCTTGTAATCTGTTTTATGATAAGAAATGATGAAATTTACTCAAAGGTCAGATTTTTGACTCTATATACAAGTCAGGAAACAGAAAACAATGTACATTCAACTTGTTTTCTTCTGCTTGCCATTTTTTTTTTCTTAAATTAGAAAATGCTTGCATCATAGGTACATATTTACTTAAATTTTCAAGGAACATTTTTACTTAAAGAATAAATTCAAATCTCAATTTCTAAGTTTAATGTATTTCCAGCATTTACGCTAGTCTTCTGGAAAAAGAAATGCAAAAGAAACGAATCCTGGAGTCATCATTGTCTTATTCTACATCAAAGCAGCAATGCAGAATAAATAGGAAGCGGATTTACAGGCCCTTCTTGAGCACTCTTATTTGTTAAATGTTAATGTTCCTTAGGGTTCATGTTCAGCCCACTTCTCACTATACCAGTGATTGTCAAAGTATTGTCCTTGTGCCACAAGCGGGCCAGAACTGATCCAAAAATGCTGATTCTGTTGACTGCAGTATTTGACAGAGGGGTACATACTAGCAGTATATGCTGACTGCCATTCCAACTCTCTCCAATTGAAGAAGAGCTAAGACTTTTAGAAAATAACCTCAGCTGAAAGGAAGGAGCTGAATGATTTATCCCATCCCCCTAGCTAATGACCTGCTCAAGAGGAGACTGTATGTCAGAATTTTAATTCTGACCAGTGAAATCAAGGACAGAGCTTCTGGACTTTTCTGGGATAGTTATTTTCACTTTTAATTGAGAACACTAAGTGGTTACTTTCCTTTCTCCGGACATGAACAAGGAAGCATATTTCCCTGGCTGCTGCTGGCAGGTATCTTGCAACCATGAGGGAAAGAACCTGAGGGCAAACACCACACAGAAGAGCAGAGTCAAAATATAGCTCAGTCCTATTGTCTCTGAAGCTCCTGGTCTCTGACTTCTATTAGCCAACCAAACTCCTTTGTGTTGAAGCCAGCTTGTCACCTGAAGCTGAAAGCAACCTACCAATAACAAATACATAAGTCATTAACCCTTATTAATTTGGTGTTCACAACTTGAAATTAAGGAGTTACCAGAGTTTACTAAGTATTTGTTCAGTGTTCTGGTAAGAAATGTGCCCGCCGCATACGCTGCCACAGCTCTGCAAAACTCGTGCATGCATAATATGGACAAATTGGAATTTCCAAAATTTGGTCTTGTTATTAGTACACAATCCATATTAAGTTACGGTTTTCAATTTCAACTATTCTTTCCTGTTTCACATATCAATTTAGTTACACACTTGCATATCTGTACCAACATTGCTAGCCTATTACTTTTCAAAAATCAGCCTTCATAATATAAGTCATTAAAGTTCAATCCTCATATTTCACACTACAGTGTTCTGCATATAACTGGAATATGCAGGGTGAGCTATAGGTATGATTCCACTTTTATCTATACCTATAGACATATGTATGTACATGCAAAAAAGGAGTTGTAGGTTTATACCAAATGATTAATATTTACCATATACATTTCTATTTTTTTTTTTTTGTTTCAATCTTTCAAGGAAGATTTTTTTGAATACAAAGCTCAGGTTGCTTAGAAATAATACAAATCTGGATTCTTTCTGACCATCTCTCCATTTGGCCTGAATTTAAGTCTCGTGTTACCTGAATGCAAAAAGACTAAGTGGATGAACTTCTAAAATGCTGCCCTTACTGAGTCTCCACCAATAATCCATCTCCTCCAGTAGGGTAAATTCTTTGTCCAACTGATGGCTTAACCGTATGTGAACTAAAGAAAACTTTCTACTTGTAATGTTTTTTGTTAGATAAAATAAAAATTTTAAAGATTTAAAAATATTATCGCAGCTACTACAGACCCTTTCTAAATTATCTTTACTAGAAAACAGTAGCTCTAGAATGTACCTCTTTTATAGGCTCTACTTACTTCATATTCAAACTCACTCATCATGCAATTACAAAAAAAAAGTTCACTATGACCTTTAAGTCATAGTTCTCTGTTCTCTGTGGTCAAGAAAAGGCCTTCTACAATCCATTCAGATTACACTGGTTATGATAACACCAAGTAACTGACTCAACGGGACATTAACAGAAATATTTTATTACAATTTTGGCCTCTGAATCATGTTCATACTCCACAAAAATGACAGCAGAAATTTCCAAAGCTTTCCTCGGTGCTCCAGAGAATAAACTTGATGTACATAACAGTTGCCAATAACATTCGAATGGAGAGTGAGGATAAAAATTCTAAGCAATGAGGAATGGTTATTATTTAAAATGGCATCAATAAATAGGGTAAATTTTAGCTAAATCAAATCAAGATCCTATCTTGAATTAGTATACTGTCTGTGTTGTCATTCTTCCTTCTAATATAATAGATACTGTAATAGAGATTTTTTTAGATGGTAACAGAAAGGCAAGTCAAAAAAGCAGTGTGTACTTTACCTATAAGAAGCCTCAACAGTTCTTCCTCCCTAGTCTAGAAGCACTGAGAAGAGACAAGGCAATATAAATATTTGTGAGCACACACACTTTTCTAACATGAATTTGAAAGAAAACAAGACAACAGACAATACAACAGGCATGCCAGATCTCAGGAGCCCCAAGCCAGCAGCACACCCACAGGGTAGCCAGAATTCATTTTGCCCACTAGGAAGACAAGAGAGCACCTATAGTATTGTCGTGCAAATAACTTCCCTACCTCAGACTGTTTGGGAGGTCATATAAGGCTATTAAAATTCTCTGTGCTAAGCTTTAATATGCTAGTAAATTGATTTTATTTTCACCTTGGAAAATTTCCTAAACAATATGCTAACATGCCGTAAGAGAATGTTACACTGGATGTGAGAGAGGCACCTAGCACCTGCCCCCGCCCTGAAAAATTAAAACCTAACATTTGTTTCCCTTTATTCTTAGACCACCCCCCAACAATCTTCTTTTACTTAGAGACTATCAGGATCCAGATATTTTACCATATTGCCTAGATCCACTCTTGCAAACATAATCACCTGTTTGCCTAAAATAATCCCAATACTAAGTAACAAATTAAATAAGCAGATAAAGAGCACAGGCCATTAAAGAAAATAAAAAGGGAACAACTAATCATAACATATAATCAGCTTGTGCAAACCACCACTGAACCTTTTCCAGGGTTTTCCTTTATCACTGAACAAAAACAGTTTAAGCACTGCTGTCCTGTATCATTAGATTTAGAATCAAATCTAACATAAAAGGCGATCTTTCCTGGTTTTTGCAAATAGCAAAGGGTAAGAGCTTTAGAGCAGAGAGAAATGTTAGCAATGATCAATGCAACCCCTACATTGCATAAACAAGGAAATGATGTGCAAGGTTGCATGATTTATTTAAGGACACTCTGTGAGTGAATGGCACAGCTGAAATTCAGATCCATTTTCTGACCCTTAGTCCGGATAAGTGTTCTTCATTACGTTGATCCCTCCCCTTCAAAAATGCACATTTGCCAACAATTTTATAAGGTGACTTTTTAAAAACTAATCAATGTTATGCCAATCTTTTAAAGTATACTGATCATGAGTAATTATTCTCAAAAGATAATTGTATGATATTGTTCACACATTCATTCACTCACTCAACAAATAATTCTGAGAGATTATTATGTATAGGGCACTGTACTCTGCTCCACAGGGCCAGAAAGATGAATAAGATGTGATTCTGATCATGAGAAACTTCAGTCTGGGAGACTGAAAAGCTAGAACAGATACTAAAAATCTACAATTCGATTAAAAGCTAAAAAATGTTTTTACTTTGGATAAAAGGGTACAAATACATGCACGTCTCAACACAAGTGACAATGTAGTTTTCATGCAATTGTAAAGGTTTCTTATTCACGTAGAAAATCTATATATAATTGCATACTTATAGAATAAAGTTTATTCTACAGAAAACAGACTAAATGCTTAAATTATATAACATAATTTGGGATTTTGGATACTCCTTCAAAGGGCTTCCATATCTAAGACACTATAATTATCGGTCATTATCTTTTATCTATGTAAACAGGCTTATAATTCAACTGATTTAGCAACTATTTTAATGTTTTTGTATTACAATAGGGTCCCTAAAAACTGTGTAAAAGAGAACAGACTACAAGCTAGCAAATAAATCAAACATCTTAGACCAAATGTTTTCCATTTGGGTTTGAGTTCCACTGACCAAGTATGAACTAGGGTAAAAATTAGAGTAACTCGTAACACCTGAGTCAGTGAACGATAAGAATTTTAAGTTATGACAATCTAGCATGGGTTTTAGACCACCATAAAATCAAAATTAATTTCCACAAAACATGTCAGATCACATTAAGCCATCAAGTTAATATACCCTCTCAGCACTTACAGTACACAGGAATATACACCAAGCTTATTTACATGAGCCTTACAACCTTTGCAATTTCTGTTCCTTCAGCTGAGGATGCTTCTGTCCTGGTGGCTTCTTTTTCATATTCCAGTCTCTGAATGTCACCTCTTCAGAGAGATCCTCCCTTACCATCTAACCTAAAAAACATTGCCCCTCCCAAATCACTATCATGTCACCTGATTGTATTTTCTCTATGTACATCTCATACTTTTAAAACTTGTTCATTTGTGTGGTTTCTATTTATCCCTACTAGAAGGTAAGCTTCCTGAGCACAGGCACTTTAGTAATCTTGTTCACTACAGCAACCTTAGTACAATGGAGAATATGGCAGGTGCTCAAAAACATTTGCTGAATGAATAAATGGTGCCCCAAAAGTCAACAAATAGTAGATCAGGGATATTAAGCCTTAAGTCTACAATAAAACTCCTTGAAAGAAACTAGTTCCAAAAAAGATAGAAATATACGCTCAGAGCACTCACCCCCTCACAGAGGATCTAAAATTCAAAAGTTTGAAAAATAAAAAAAACCAAAATGCGAAAACACTGTTAACAAATACTTCTTTTTTTAAAGTTGGGGCCATAGGGACAAAGAATAGCTTCTGGTTTGTGACATTCTTGGCCATTTAAAGAGCAACAAGCTCTATTTTATTTATTATATGTCTATGACATTTCCTCAAGATTAGAATAGGTTCTCAGAAACAATAAATTTAGAACTGTCTTCGAATTAATGGATGTGAAATCTAAGAACATTTTGAGTAGAAATTCCAGATTCAAATTACAAATCAACATTAACATTTACGATGTTGGTAAATACGAGGCAGGGTCAGTTAATACCTAAACTAAAATCTGCTCAGCAGCCTATAAGTAGACACAAATCTTTCAAGAAACCTAGTCATTCCAAATCACATCCTAGAGCCACTGACTATATCTCTTTACTTTGCAAGATAAGACCAATCATGTTAGGAGTCCTGTTGAGATTCTAGCTTCTCTCTGAAAAATTCTGAATATGAAGTCAATTCCACTGTTTGCCATGGTTGAATAAGAAAACACACTTCTTCGGGAAAATTTATACATCATCTCTCTGTAAGTCAAGCATGTATTATGTACCGAGGACTTAAAATAAGTCTGTACAGTTTACTTAGATTACCCACATTACCAATTTCTTTGCTCACCATTCCCCCTTATATCACAGTCTTTCCTTCTGAGTTCAATTTCCTTCTCTCGTAAGTACATCCTTTAAACGTTCCTTTAGTGAGTGTGTGATACTAGCAAATTCAGTTTTTATTTGTCCAAAAAGGTCACTTCATCTTTACTCTTAAATGAAAGCTTAAGGCAGGTAAAAATTTAAAGGTTGGCAGTTATTTTCTCCCAGCATTTTATAATTTCATTGTTCTAGGTTTCTACTGTTGCTATCGAGCATAGCGATTTAATTGAAGATGGCGAGCTCTCACTACATAAAAGCCAGGACAGCAGGAGATGCAGGGTGGTCTACCAGAGAGCAAAACCAGTTGAAGCCAGAGGGCTGGCCTTCTATCTCTCATTCTACTACTAAGAACCTTTGTGACTTTTAAATAATTGACCAATCTGTGAAATGACAAGGTTGCTGTAAATACTCTCTATGGTGCTTTTCAGATTAGAAACATCCAAACAGTTTTCAGTTAAGATAAAATAATACCAACATTTATTACATTTGGATATTAACTTTAAGACATACACTACTTAGAGCAGATGGAAAGCTGAATCATTAAGGAAATAAAAATTATCCTCAGTTGAGAACACTGCTCCAGACCCATACAAACTTACTTAACACCCTCTTTTCTGTGCTTCCTTTTCCAGCCTTGAACTCCCCTCCTTAATTCTGATTACTGGAATGCTCTTCCACATTCAGCAGACCAATCTTTTGTTATTCAAACAATTCCTAAAACTTTAAATAAATCTCAAGCAGCATAATTACATCCCAGGGTTCTAAAAGCATGAATATTTACATGCTACTGAAAGGCATTCTTGAATACGAAATCTCCACTGGACAGGTTCTTCACTTTGCCAATTAAATTTGCCTAATATGTCCACCTGGTTAACTGTGGAATAGTTGTACTAATATCTTTCATCTGTCCAATATTCAGTTCTTTATGTCTTTAAGAAGTTCTGATATTCTTCCTCTTAATAGCTACCACTTATTGAGCTCTTACCGTGGTCCAGTACTTGTTCTAACCATTTCGCAATAGCCTCAAAAAAGCCCAATTTACAGATGAGGTGAGAGAGATACAGAGAGGCAAGGGACCAGGACTCAAACTCAGAAGGTCTGGTTCTATCATAGAACTGCATTCTTAACCCCTGCCTCCTAAATGCTGGTAAATACTGCATCTACTCCACCTACTCATGATTTTATGATCTGAGATCATACATAGTTTCAAGGTTTTATTTATTTTGTATTTTTTGTTCTTGTTTTTCTTACAAGAGCATAAGAAAAACAAACTAGTGAGACAGTTGTTTGCACAGATCAGTATGCTGACACAGGCATTATTCTGTAAGTCCATCACACGGCCTATACATAGCTGCTCCTCAAAAAACACGGGTTGAATGAATTCCTAAAACATCCTAAATTCTTATAACAATCCATATTGAAGTCTTCCAAATATTTTGTCTTTCTGGCCTTTAATCATTCCTTTTCTGGACTTTCCTTTACTGATGCACTCCCAAATTTCATATGGTGGAAACTTAATTCCCAAATTCATATGTTGATTAGAGGTGGGGCCTTTGAGAGGTAACTGAGTTTAGATAAAGTCATCAGAGTTGGGGGGCCCCCACGATGGGACTGGTGGCTTTGTAAGAATAAGGAGACCTGAGCTGACATGCACACTTTTGTCCTCTGGCCACGTGATGCCCTCTGCCATGTTATGACACAGTAAGAAGGCCTTCGCCAGATCTTGCCACCACGCTTTTGGTCTTCTTATCCTCCAGAACCATGAGAAATCAATTTCTTTCCTTTATAAGTTATCCAGTCTGTCTGTTATAGAAAAAAACAGACTAAGATAAATCTACATATAGGACATAGAGATCATTTTGGTACAACAGTAGAAAAACACTTTCTGGTTCCAATAACCTTTCTCTTAAAATCCAGAACTAGTCTTTTGGCCATAGTACATCTGTTATCTTCGAATAAATGACAATGACTTTTAAATTCTCTCTTTAGCAATAGCTTGAAAATCATCATCCTACAACTATAAACTGGATTCTTTTCCCCCAAACACTTTATTTTAAACTCTCACGCTATAGTTCTTTTACCATTTTTTCCTTATTCAGACAATCACAGGCATTTTGCTACCACTCCCAATCTTTGTGTACATTTTAAATAAGACTGGTATATAAATGGACCTCTGGAGAACTGTATAACTTACATTTCTTCATCTAAACCAGACCCAAATAAAGACTGAACATTCCACCCTCCTCCTATGGGGATGTAATCTTAAAGCATTTAAGGCTGCAGTCCCCAACCCCCGGGCTGGCGGACCAGGACCAGCTGTGGCCTGTTAGGAGCCTGGCCAC
Source organism: Indri indri (assembly GCA_004363605.1). Classification (NCBI taxonomy): domain Eukaryota; kingdom Metazoa; phylum Chordata; class Mammalia; order Primates; family Indriidae; genus Indri; species Indri indri. The sequence continues at coordinate 27,803 of RJWJ010014022.1, read as the reverse complement.
ACAGCAAGAGGTGAGCGGTGAGCAAGTGAAGCTTCATCTTTATTTAGTCGCTCCCCACTGTTCCCATCACCACCTGAGTTGTGCCTCCTGTCAGATCAGCCACAGCATTAGATTCTCCCATCCAAGTACTAACCAGGCCTGACCCTGCTTAGCTTCTGAGATCAGACGAGATCAAGCGCCTTCAGGGTGGTAGGGCCATAGACACAGCATTAGATATTCATAGAAGCACGAACCCTACTGTAAACTGCACATGGAAGGGATTTGGGTTATGTGTTCCTTGTGGGAGTCTAATGCCTGACGATCTGAGGTGGAACTGAGGCAGTGATGCTAGGGCTGGGGAGGAGCTGCAAACACAGATTATCATTAGCAGAGAGGGCTGACTGCACAGTAAATGTGATGTGGTTGAATCATCCTGAAACCATTCCATGCCCTCCCCGTCACCCCGTGGAAAAATTGTCTTCTGTGAAACTGGTCTCTGGTGCCAAAAAGGTTGGGGACCACTGATTTAAGGTACTTAACTTTGATGGAATTGGGGGTGGGGGGAACAACACCATTTCTATGAATGTCTTTGAAAATATGATTTGCATTAGTGTTACCTGGCACTTCAAAAGCACTTAATAGATGTGAGTGCCATGTGTTCCTACTTTATTGCTACAACACAGCATAGTAACAAGCACATATGGACACTTAATAAATCCCTTTGGCATGAGGGCTGCTTGAAATCTAAGCTGATAATTTAGCACAATTAATTTCAGAGAAAGGGTTGCAAAGAAGGAAGAGCTTCCTTTTTATGTTTAGTGAGGACTGAAAAAAAAAGGATGAGACTATTGAAAGACCATGCAAAGGAAACCAACTCAGGGAAAAGGCTGAAGAGAGGTCAAAGGCTCACGAAAGGCTAAATTAAAATCATTTTAAAGAAAAGACAAGAAAAATTGGTTTGTAACATACCTTAACTCTCACCTTTAAACAAAGTACGGGTCACGTAAAAACCTAATGTTTACTATCTTTTTAAAGGTAACTGTCATAGTACTGTTCATACCTTTAAGTAATTCTGGCTGACACTGGCACAGATTGACTCACTGTAGAAATTTGTTTTGTTGAAAGCCTGACGTGTTCACTAATGGGAAGTGTTCAGAGTTATTTTTCTATTTTCTCTGAATGAATACACTAACTATAAAAACTAAAAGTCTAAAAAAACCACATTAACTAATGATAATAGAAATAAAAATCTCTTAAAAAATAAATCAAGGTCAAAAACACCAAGCATTTTTGCTACATATCATATCCACTATTATTTTCACAAGACCAACAGAAGAAGGCTTTATTATTTCTGATATCACACATTAATAATGTGGTTTCAAGTACAAACCATTTTATCAAGTCAGAGTTCTTATCCTGTTTCCAAACATCGTTTCCACTAATCACCACTTTTTTCTCACTCCAGACAAGTAAACCTGCTTGTTAAACCTTGCACTTAGTCCCATCCACCCTCCGCCATCTCCTAACTCCCACTAATATTTCTTTGTTCCCTTTGGAACATTTAGGCTACAGATCCCTCTATCAAAATTGTATTTCTCCCCTGCTCAAAGTCATATCTCTTCTTACCTCTAAAGTATCCCTTAAACTCTTATAACTAAATTATCAAGTATTTCTACATTGATCTGGGTTGCAAGGGTAGGTCACAGGTTATTCCCTTAACTCTGGCATGTATTCTGTCATTGGGGGCACAGCATCTGTAAGAAAAAAAAATGGTTCTTTTTCATAAACTTACGTTTGATAACTTAGAACAGCTTTTGTCTGTATCCAAGGGCAGAGGTCAGTTACATTACATTCATTTTAAAAAGGACTGAATTTCTTCATCACTGTTAAATCTTTTTTACTCATGTTTGCTATATCTTATCAGTTACAACATTTGTTACATACCACTAGATGCCCGGGAAGTATTCCACATATAATGTGTGCTTATAAAACTTTATCAGGCTTATGCCAGAAGCACTGTGCACCATTACAGTCAAAAGGAAACAGAAGAACTTTGGGAAAGAGAAGAACCTAGAGACACCAATCTTGTTCCAATAGCATTTGAATACCTTGAACATGCATAATTAAGTATTCTCTTTAATTTACCTAATTGCAGTTAAATAAAAAAAAAACTTTCATGTTTTCATTTGTAACGTGCTTTGTTTAAAGTAAGAATCACACTCAAAGACACAAATATGTACCCATGTTAAACAGAGGTCTTGAAAACTAAATCTAGACTTAAAATTACTTTAAATTCCATTACTACAGAAACACAAATGAAGGAGGGTAGCCAATTAAAGTCTGCAAAATGTCTGGCATACTGTAAGCACTGAAATGTTTGCTAGATTACAGCAAAATCCCTAAGTCGGCATGTCTTCTTCTTTTAGGAGACATTTCAGGACATGTAAAAATGGAGTTCCCAATATGAATAGATTCAATTCCAGCTCAGAAATTGGCTGATTTTACCTGATCTTTAACTTCCTAAACCGGGTCAAATGATAAACACTACATCATCTTCATCTTTGAGGTCTAAACAGATTGTGCTGCACCCTAAGATTTCCTGAAAATAAAATTGATGGACCAGTGATGGATACCTTGAATCTACAGAAAGGACAGATTCCAGTCATTTAACCACTATTTATGAACTGCCTACCATGTGCCAGGTGCCAGGGATACAGCAGTGAATAAAACAGACAAGGTCCCATCCCTCTTGGGAGTTTTCAGTCTCATCACAGAGATATATAATGACAAATTATGATAAATGCTATACGCTATAAAGGAAAAAAACAGACTAGTATGAGACCATATATCAAGAAGCAATTTTTCTATGGAAACTGTCTTTGTGTTGAGATGTGAAGAATGAAATGGGAATTGACTAGGCAGAGAGAGATGTGGAAGGTCAGACTACAGTACCTGTGAGAATATGAACAAAGGTCTGGGTGGCTCAAATGCAGAGAGGGAGGATAAGAAGGAGGGTTGGAGAATTAGGCCTGGGGGATGTTAGTCTTTATCGTAAGAACAGTGGGAAACAATTTTAAGCAGGGGAATGACATGATTGGATTTGTATTTTCAAAAGATACCCTACCCTGGCCTCAATGTAGAACCAAAACAAATTACAGGAGGGTTATGGAGGACTACTACTGTGCAGCAAGGGGGAGAAGATGACTACTTAGACTAGGCAAGCAGGGAATATAGATTTGGGAGTTATTAAAGGAAAACAGACAAGCCTTGGTATAGTAAGAATTTGGGAAGTGAAGGAAAGCGGGTGTTGGGAATGACTCCTAGGTCTCTGGCTTAGACAAGTGGAATGAATAAGATGATGCTATTCACTGAAATGCAGGACACTAGAAGATGGCATGTAGCATTAGCAAATAGTAACTGAGGCCATGGGGATAAATATACTTGCTAGGTTGTAGAATAAAAAGAAGCCTACCACTGAGCCTTCATGAACTCTGATACCCAAGGACAACAAAGGAGACAAAGCCAGGAGTTACTAGAGAGATAAGAAGAAAACCAAGAGAACATAATTTCACAGCTTCCAGGGAGGGGAAAGTTTGAAGAAAGAGACAGTGGCCAAGAGTGTCAAATACTGCCGAGAGGTCAAATAAGAAAAGGTCTGAAAAAATGCCCATTGGACTTCATGACCTGGAAATCACTGATGATCTTAACAAGAATATTTCCAAGAATGGTGAATTATTCCACGGCTTACATCAGCAGTCGAATGTGACAAGAATAGCTTTCTTTTTGTTCTACCTACTCATTCTTTCTTCTCACTTACTGATTTCTGCCTTTATCTTTCCCTCCCTTACTTATTATACAATATGGAAATAAAAATGCTTCATTTTTTATTCAATACTTTCTATTCTTCCTGTTCTTCACTTTAACATTTTATATACTTTTGAATGGTTGGAAATAGTGGTGATGGCGGCAGTGAAAAAATTTAACTGCTTTTACTTATATAGAAGCTTTAGAATAATTTATCTCAAAGAGTATGCCAATCGTTCCAATAGGAAAGGATTTCCTAAAAAGCTGAACTCTTCTTACACAAGAATGTAGTAGCTCTCCCTTATTTGTGGGGGTTACGTTCCAAGACCACCCACTGTGACTGGCATAGTACCAAACCCTATATATACTGTTTTTTCCTGTATATATTTATACCTATGATAAAGTTTAATTTATAAATTAGATACAGTAAGAGATTAATAATGATAATTAATAATGAAACAGGACAATTATAACAGTATGCCAGCATTACCACTCTTGTGCTTTGTGGCCATTATTAAGTTAAATAAGGGTTACTTGAACACAAGCACTGCAAGACAACAATGGCTGATCTGATAACATACACATCTACTAAGCAACTAACGGGTGGGTAGCATATACAGTGTGGATATACTGGAAAGGGGCTGACTCATGTCCTGGGTGGGACAGAGTGGGACAGCGTGAGATTTCATCACACTACTCAGAACAGCATGAAATTTAAAACTTACGAATTGTTTATTTCTGGGATTTTCCATTTAATATTCTGCAGTTTCAGTTCCCAGCTGACCACCGGCAACTGAAACTGCAGAAAGTGAAACAGCAGGTAAGGGGGGACTACTGTAATCTTCTAGATTTAAGTTAAATATTTTGCTCTTAGATTGCTAACTTCTGGATGTTATGCGGCCAAACTACCGTGTCTATTATAAAATCTTAAGATACGTAAGTTATTAAATAGCATTCATTTAAAGTAGTTTCTCCTGAATATTTCCACGGCACAAGGGTACTCTTATACAGAAACTCAAAATGGAAAATACCTAAGACATAAGTGGTGTTTCAGAGTATCATCAAATCAGTCTTTACTAGGATTTAACAGTTTTACCTAAATTTTACCTAAAGCAACAGGAGGGGACTAGTAGACAGAAGCAATGGATTAACAGCAAAATATTACATGCTAGATAGAGATTATAGTTCTAAAAATTGAGAAAAAAGTACATAACTGATATAAAGTAGTCAAAAAAGTTCTGCATAACACTTACAACGTGAATAATGGAACCACAATGAAGTAAAGGAAAATATCAACCTTATTACTGCTTAGATATGATAAGGAACAAGAAAACCTAGTAGATAGGGAGTTGGGGGAAATCCCATTTTTAGTTAGAAGCTAGTGGCCATTCAGAATAAATCAAATGTTTGATCTATAATTACTACCCTTGTTTTTTCACAGAGATTAATGAGGAACAATATGCTCCTGGTTCAGGCTCAATTATTTAGGAGGGGAAGGAAGATAAGAAAATCAAAACACATTTATTTTGAACTATGACTTTTATACCTTTGTTAAACCCAGTAATTTCTTTCGCTCTTACATTTTAAAATCTCTAATTTTTCTATCTTAAGTATGTGAAGCTGACAGGAAGAAGGAAAAAAGAATCAGGAAAAAGAGATTACAAATTTGAATTCTTATCCATACACTACTCCCTCCATCCAGGTAAATCGTATACCATGGGTTATCCTAGCTTTTCATATAGAAGTCTATGAGAGCTCCCAGTTATTTTCCCAACTTCTACACTCCTACTAGGCATAACAGGGCAACGACAGAAGGTACTGGCCCTGAGGCCAAGAGAAGGAAAAATCAATGTTTTAAAAAACAGGTCTAGAATATGATCCTCTTAATGCATCTTAAAATGCTCAATTTACAAGTTTTAGAAGTCCTAATGCTTTCAAGAAAGACTGCCTATCTCAATGTTTTCAAATGGGGCAAAATTTGCCTGTCTAAATCTGAGTTCTCAAACTTTTCCAAACATTAGTAAACACTTCTTCTGATGTTCGAGCAATGTAATCTTCCATGTTCTAAGGAAGAGGGAGCAACATAGCTCTCAACAAACTTAGAAGAGAAAGTTTGATTGAGTTCTGAATATGGTTTGATTTTTGTTTTTTTAATCCTAATGTGTGGGAATATACTTCTGGAGCCAGAGTGAGAACACCCCCTACCAAAAGGGGGTGCTGTCAAGCATGCGCGCGCACGCGCGCACACACACACACACACACACACACACACAAAAGTAACATTTATTATTTTGATATCTTGGAGAAATAATGAAAACAACTCACTAGAAAAAGCATTTGTTCCTCACAAGCAACTATAGGACACAGAAAACACATTAAGGGCAAATATTTATAGTCTTACAAAAAACTGTATACTGTTCATTCTAACATACTGTACACAATCCTTTATTTCTATGCACAGTACACTTGTCCTGTAAAGTGCCAGCGAGTGAACATTTTACTTTATGGTCCACATGGTCTCTGTCACAACTACTCAACTCTGAAGCATAAGAGCAGCTACAGATATTAAAAAGACACTACATAAACAAATGGATGTGGCTGTATCCCAATAAAAATTTATGAATACTGACATTTCGATTTCATATAATTTTAATATGCCATGAACTATTATGCTTCTTTCTATTTTTTTCCCCATTAAAAACTGTTAAAATCATTCTTAGCTCATGGGCCATATGAAAACAGAGAACGTGAAGGATCTGGCCTGAGGACCATTTGTTTGCCTACCCCTGCATTATTTTCATCAATGTTTGTGGAAATAAAAATGTACCAATGTCTATAAAAACATTTTGTTTCTTTCTTGGTATTTCACTAATTTCTTTTCTCCATTCCCAGTTCTGAGTCTTCCACAGAAACTTTTTTAAGCCCTCATTTCATCACATTCCTTCTCTCCTTGCACATCCTTCTCCCCGGGGCACAGCTTAAATGTTTTTAAATTCAAATATACCCATGTCAGAAAAAAAAGCCATCTATCTTAACATTTTAGAAATCCTACTTCCTTGAACTACTGTAAAGCTCCAATCTTTTCATGCTCAATCTTTTTTTTTTTTTTTTTTTTTTAGAGACAGGGTCTTGCTGTTGCTCAGGTTACAGTGCAGTGACATCATCATAGCTCGCAGCAACCTCAAATTCCTGGGCTCAAGTGATCCTCCTACCTCAATCTCCCAAGCAGGCTGGGACTACAGGAGCCCGCCACTACGCCTGGCTAATTTTTCTATTTTTTATAGAGACCGGGTCTTCACTATGTTGCTCAGGCTGGTCACAAACTCCTGGCCCCAATGATCCTCACGCCTCAGCCTCCCAAAGTGCTAGGATTCCAGGCATGAGCCACCGCACCCAGCCTCAATCTTCTAATAAATATAAATTTAACCAATCTTATTATGCCCTTTCTCTTTCAACCATCATTTACATTTAATTCCATACAATGAGACTCCTGTGAGGTACTGGCAGTTAGGCTGCCTTGTTGAGAAGGCAGGTTTTAGTCACAAATACATTTAATGTTTAAAATCTCTCCAGTTACTATTCAAATGGCTTCTAAGGAAACTTAGGAAAAGAGTCAGTTTTTTGCTTTAAATTGCTCCTCTCTCTACTTTTCCAGTTAGATGTTCTTTTTTATTTTTATTATTTTTAAATTTATTATTTATTTTATTTTTCTAATGACTTATTGCAATTATAAAAATATTAGGACAATGATTTAAAATGTTTTTAAGACTTGACGTCTCTTTAAATCTAAAGTCACAAGGTTTCAAAATGTTAAATTATTTAAATCATTAAAACAGTATAAACATACATGCAACTTACCATAGTATAATATTTGAAATATGTTAAATTAATACTAACTTGGAAAGGTACCATGGCAAAACTGGAAAATGTCAAAAAAAATCCATTTATTTCATAGAAGTGACCCTACATGTGGGGAACTGGGTAAATATGTAGTCTCTGGTGCAGGAGAACGTTCAGATTAGCATAGGGAAGCATTCAAGAATTAGTGAAAAGTCATGCTGTAGAGGGCAGAATTGTTCTCTTGAAAGATGATGGGCAAGAGATGGAGCATTCGATAAAGACTGAGATTTCACTCTCCATCTCTCTCCATCCATAAACAAGTGTTTAAACGCACCTATATTATTATTAATAATAAAACTGTTCCCAGTGAATTCAGCATAACAGTAACCACAAAAAATGCCACAATTCAGCAATCTCTGTTTGCTTGTGAAGTGATTTCTTCTAAACACAGATGCCACCTCAAGAAACAAAAGCAGGAAAACAATCCAACATATTACCAGAGGCAAAAGCAAGAAAAGATTAGAACTGCAAGTGTCTCTCTCTCTCTCTCATCTGAGACTTCTGCTTACATCTTTAGAACATCCAGCACAGACAACAGAAATGGTAATTTCCTACAACACAAAGCAAGAAGCTCTCTCCTTCTTTATTTTGCTGCCATGTATATAAACCAAAGGATTCTTGCAGACTACTGTACCCCCAAAAACAAGAAACCTAGGAATGGTTCCTCAGCAAAATCCAGGGTCCATTAAAGGTCAAAACATTTCCCCAAGTAGTTAATACATCTAATTTTTTTTTTTTTTTTAACTTCAAATGCACTAGTCAGGTTTTAACGTTAAAAGGAATCTTTGGGACCAAAAGAAAGGAGCTGAATGTGCTATGTATTTTTATTTGAATGCCATGTGGGGGGAAAAGTAGAATGCTAAAAATCTCCTCATGAAGATTTCAAAATCAAATGTTTCTACTGCTCCTACAAAGGAATTATTTCTTCAATTACTTTAATGTTCTTTTAACTCCACTGAATCACTTCACCTCTATAATCCTAAAAGGGCAGACCTGCAAACCAGGGAGAGTTCAAGATAGTCATAAAACATTAAGTCATAAATTGTCCAACATTAGCTCAATATCAGATAAAAAGAAAACATACATTGTCAAAAGTTCAACTCTCTTGCTCTTTACCATGTGAAAATAACAGTTGTAACTGAAAAATAATACTAAAAAAGAAATAATGTTTCTTCTCTCCATTGTCACTCTTCTATCTTTTTGCCACCTCCCCAACCCTACCACAAACCGCTTACTGACTGTCCAATATCTGTCAAAGAATAAAAATAAATAAAATCATAATCCAAACCTCCAGCAATCAGCTGTTTCATCTTTGCTATGAACTAAGAAGGTCTCTGGGTATTTCAATAAACTTGCTAATCTGACAACGATTTTTCTCAATGACTAACAGTAGGCAAATATCTAGAACCACACACTCCTTTGCAAACACAAATGACACGTCAGCAACAATAGAACAACTTTACAAGAAATAGGCTAATTTCAAGTGTGTAGAACATGAAAGTTCAATAATTTCTCTCTCAAATTTTAAGTTTGGTTCTACATGGGTTACCCTTTTTCTTATTTCCCATTTAAAGCTTTTTTCCTGTTATTTCTCAGCTCACTCCCAATGAAAAATAATGTAGAACAACAAACCTATAGTAAAGCCATCTACATGACACTAAAGAGCAAACATCCAATGACAAATAGGAGATTAGCAAGAATTTCTCATTACATGAACTGCTCTCAGCAATTAAATTTATTCCCATTTGTCTGTTTTGTTACATGGACAAAGAGAGGAGAAACTCACCGATCTATAGTGAATGTAAATGAAAGTTATTATTTAAAAAAATACAGGATACTAAAAGGCACAGAGTAGAAGAATAATAGCAGTAAAATCTTTGGTTCCTTCCACTTGCCCTGGATTCTTGGGTTGCAGCTTCTCTAACAGCTAATTTTCCCTTCTTGTGGGGTTTTAGTTGGTGGCATTGCTCTCCACTTCCATTTCTACCCCTCTAGTTTTTTAAAAGGAGATAAAGCAACTGTATAAGAATGCCTAAAGACATCAAAGACCTAAAGCTTCGCTAGTTGTGTGTGGCACAGGAGGATGAGGAGGAAAACGTGAGGTAATGAGGATCTACTGTATTTACCTTATGTGCAGGGCATGTGGGCAACAATAGAAACCATGCAGGGTGCACTTTTGGTCAAAAAAGAACATGGCAGCCTAACGGGAGGCCTTTGTTCCTCAAAAGGGTCTCCTTTCCCCCTTTTGTGCTTCACTTAATTCATGGCATCAGAGCTGCTCTTGAACTTGACAGACTGAGAGAAAGAAAGGGAGAAGAGAGGGGGGACTCAGACACACAAAGAGAAGGAAAAAGGAAGGACTTGAAAGAGAATTCATTTGAAAAAATTAGTTCTACTGCCAGTTTTGATGAAGTTTTGGAATCTTAAAGGAGTTAGAAAGTATTGAACTGTTGAAATAAATTTAATTTTCCCAGAAATTATAATAAATGATAAAGTAGAAAAATAAGGCAGAAAATGAATTATGTCCTAAGAATTTGTTTTAGATTTTTTCCTGCTACACGTATTTCTTGAAATAATAGTATGAAAACATCTGACTTTCAACAATTATACGAATGACAGCATTCTACAAGCAGGACCAGTAATTAAATGATTCCCAGCTTAGGGGAATTTTATTTGAGTAGCATTAAAAAACAGCACAAAACCACCAGCGCCACCTGCAGGGTACATACAGATGAGCAGTCTACAACATACGTATTTCAACCTAAGATTTTTAAAAAGACACACTAAACTGTGACACTCTCCCTTTGAAGTCAAGAATTAAATTTTTTTTAAAGTAGCAAATAACTTCAGATGGAGAACAAAGCCCTAAAAATCTATGGCCAATTTTAGGTATTCGTGAATATAAATAAAAAATTGCAGAAAGATCCTTAGCTATGTATTAATACAAAAGGCTGATTCAAAACTTTAACAGATCTGGTTATAAAGTAAGGTGAACATCCTATGGCTTTAAAGCAGTTTTTTTTCCTGATTGTAAAACACCCACTCATTATAAAACTATCAGACAAGTCTGAAATATAGGAAGTTACCTTACTCCCATTAGATTTAGTATTTATTCCTCCAGGTCTTTCTTCTATGCGTATCCTACATATATAATTTTGTATTATATGCCATACCTGGTTTTTTTTCTTTTTATAGCTTCCTTCTTCCAACTCCCATGTAATATACTTATAGCTCTTTTTATAACAGTACAGATACACTTCAATTTTTTGGTGGTGTATAGCATTCCACTACACGGGTGTACTAACGATTTATGGTCAATATGCTGTTGATAGGTACTGCATTGTTTCTATTTTTGCCACTTTACAAAGCAAGCTTCAAGAAACAGCACTATTTGTGTATCTTTGCTTACTGGTGCAAATGTTTCTGTAAACAAAGGACTAGAGATAGATAGAATTCCTAAGAGAAAGGGTACAAACATTTTAAAATTTAATAATATTCTCAAATTGATCTCCAAAAGTTGTGCCAAGGTACTTTCTCAACATTATATGAGAGTGCCTGTTTCCCTTGATCCTAGACAACAATCTCTTGAATATTTAAAATTCTGACAAATACTGGTTTTATCTTTCTAGAACATCTACACGTACTGTCCTTCAATTGAGAATATGATACGTTTATTTACTGATGAAAAGATTTCATAGAAGCATTACTTTTAAACTACCTTTAGAGCCAATTACTATTTTATAGTCATATCTCAAATTCGTCTTACAATAGAATTACTACCCAACCTCATTATTCATCACAATGCATTCAGAAACCATTGGGTATTTCCAAATCTACCCTCAGAAGATAATTTGGTACCAGTAAAGGAGATTTAAAGGGTTTGCTTTGGATTTCAAAAAGGCAGAATTATACAAATGCATACCCTTTCCAAGAAAACTATTTTGAAGGTATAGCTTTCAACTGGATTTATGTGTGTGCATGTGTGTCAGTTATAGCATATTTGTTTATAAGTAAGTGCAACCATGCTATACACCCTGAACAGACAAGAAGTTGTACAAGTGTACAAGTCTGTGGATATAATAGCATAACTGTAGGTTTAGCATCGACGTAAATTGAAGTCCGAGTTTTAATTCTTAAAATAGGGTTTCTCAACCTCAGCACTATTGACATTTTGGACCAGATAATCCTTTGGGGAGAGGAGAGGAGGCTCACCTATGCATTGTAGGATGCTTAGCAGCATACCTGGCCTCTAATCACTAGATGCCATTAGCATCATCCTTCAAGTTGTGACAACTAAAAAGGTCTCCAGATATAGCCAAATGTTCAGGGGAGGGATGGTTCATCCCTACTTGAGGACCACGACCCTGGTGCAATTAAATTTAAATGAACTATCACATACATTTCACTACTGCATGCACTGTATTTATCAAATTCTTATTAACTACCATACTCTGCAGCAAAGATGTTTCATGGTGGTTTAACGGAAAGAACACTAAATTTGTGAGGCAAAACTGGAGCTATTTTATCATTGTGAACTTTCCTACTGATTCTATCTCCAAAATATATCTTGAATCCATTGCTTCTGTGTATCTTCCACTATCATCTCAGCCACCATCATCTCTCATCTAGACTCAGCCTTTTAGCTGTTCTCTCAGCTTCTACTCAAGACTCCACCACGCCATTCTCTATTCATTCAACAAATATGTACTGAATGCCTGTTATATACAGCACTCTGTGTACTGAGAATACGTCAGTATACAAAACTCTCTTACAAAAACTCTTGATCTAGTGAAACTTACGTTCTAGTATAAAATGTTAGGTGAGAGAAAAAAGCAGAGAAGGATGGACAGGAGTGGGGTCTGCTGTCGAATACAGTGGCCGGGGATGGCTTTGCCAGTTGTATAAAGACCAGAAGGTGGTTAAGAGGTCAGCCACATGGCTTTCCGGGGAAAAGCAACCCAGGCAAACAGAACAACTAGTATAAAGACCCTGAGGTGGGAGAATGCATGTGAGGTTACTGTGAGTGCAATGGGAAACCACTGGAAGATGTGCAGCGGAGGAGAGCCATGCTCTGACTAGCATTTTAAAGGAAAACACTGCTAACTACGTGGAGAATAGGCTGTAGGGCTGGCTGCAAGGGTGGAAGCAGAGACTAGTTAATTCATGAGACTTAGACCAGGGTGGGGACAGTGAAGAAGTAGTTGGATTTTGGATATATTATTAATCACAGTGAGTTTTTAAAATATAAATTGGATTATGTCACTCTTCAATTCAAAAGCCCTTCAACTGTCACTTTCTCCCCAATGCACTTTACATAATATAAAATACAAAATCAATATGGCCCAAAGGCTCTATATGATCCGGTCCCCACCAAACTCTTCAGGTTCATCTTACTCTTCAGTAATCAAAATATGTTCTGGCAACATTACCCTTTCAGGTCATCTACTACCCCAAATTCCTTTCCACTTGGGGGCCTTGGCACTATTCTCTCTGCCTAGAATGAATGCCCTTTTCACACTCTGCCTTGCCTACAGTGCTCTCCTATTTCAGTTCTCAGCTTAAAATTCACTTCCTCAAAGAGAACTTCCCCTGACATTCCACTCTAAATTAGCTTTACTCCCTTTCCCTAATATATTATATATATTCTCTTAAAGCATCCCAAGGTACTTTTCATTGACAGGACCCATGCCAGTTTGTAATAACATCGGTTTCAATTATACCTAATGGTTAATGTTTGTCTCTCTAGATTGTAGACTATAGAGAGCAAGGACCACTTCTGTTTCATTTACTACTATATTCCCAGGATTTGGCACAATACCTGGTAAACAGCAAGTACAAAAAATACTTGTTGAACAAGTGACAGAGCTTTCGTCCCAGCTCTGCCAGATAGATATGACCTAGCCACTTAAGTTCTCAAGATCCCAACATATTTCAAACCCCTCCATTACCCCCACCCCCACTTTAATCTTAAGACTCTATGAAGGTCACAAGAACTAATGTAAATGAGACAAAGAAGTCACAAGGAGTCTTAAGAACAGTTTGCCTGAAGCAGTCAGGGAATGGTAGGAGAGATGAATGAGATAGGGCCCTATCTGTTGGGTTATGAAATCTGGATTTTATCCAGCAGCCAAATGGAGGGCTGATGAAGGCTTTGAGCAGTACAATACACCAGATCAGAACTGTGTTTTTGGAAGATTAATCTATCTGTGGAGTATAACATGCTGAAGAAGAGGCTGAATGCAAAAGTTTGAATTAGAAGCCAACATAGGGTCTCAACCCATTTTAAAAGAGTTGGATATGAGAACACGAATAAGTATTTTTTCTTGCATATTCATTAAAAAAGATTTTTAGTGTTATTTGGTAGCTAAATTAAGCTTACATTTGTTTTAGTTATGTTTATAAGGAATACCACAAAAGTGACTCAACAATGGAAAATACTTTCATTTTTCTCATTCATTCATTACTGACAATGCAACCAGATTAATCTTTCAAAAGCATAGCCCAGATCATATTACTCAAAAAACTTCAGTGGCTCCCCACTGTCTACTGAATTAAGTCCAAACACCTTAACTGGTTATTTAAAAGACCCTACATAAACTGGCCCCAACTTATTTACCTTTATTCCCCTCTATTCTAGCCAAATTGAACTACTTTTGCTCCAAACATAGCCAGCTTTTTCTGCATCTACCAGACCTAGCTTCAAGCTGCTCCTTCCTTTTGAAATGCAATCCCACCCTCCACTCCTAGTCTATCTGTCAAATCAAAATCCTACCTTCCTTATTAGGGCCCAACTCACATGTTACTGCCACTCTCGGTATCTTTCTCTAATCCCCCTCAAGTACAAAATGATTTCTCCCTCTTCCACAGCTGTCCCCATCCACAGGGTTTTGTAACTCAACACATTCTATCTTGAATGACTTTTTCCTTATGACTGATCTTATGACCACAGTTAAATTAGAAACAACTTGTAGGCCCCTCTCTTTCCTAAACTAAGATGGTACATATGTATGTAAAAACAAACTCTATTTACAACTTGAATTGTTTGTTCTAAGAACCTGCCTTTGAGGGCAGGAAGTGTTTCTGATTCATCTTTTTTTTTTTTTTTGAACAAAGTATATACTTTGTTGAATAAAACACTCAAAATTTTAAGTCAAATATAAAATTTGCCTTACTTGAGCCACATTAAAAGAAAGAAGTGCCAGGTGTGGTGGTACACTCCTGTAGTCCCAGCTACTCAGGAGGATTAGACAGGAGGATCCCAAGAGCCCAGGGGTACAAAGCTGCAGTGTGCTATAACCACGCTTGTGAATAGTTACTACAGTCTAGCCTGGGAAACATAGTGAGACCTCATCTCAGAAAAAAAGAGAGAGAGAGAAAAGTATTTATTAAACATCTGCACTGTAGTTAGCTACTGTGCTAAGAGACTGTGGAAATGATTAAAAATAAGTGTAAAACACCATCTTGTCCTAAGAAGCTTTCATTCAATATTCTTAGGTACATCAGACATATTTTCAAAGCAATCAGAAAAATAATAATAGTGCTATCAAACATAATCAAATTATAAATTGAGTGTGAATTTCAAAAGAGCTGGTATAGATAACAAGTACCATGGGAAATCCAGAATAGAGACCAAAGTTGGCTGGCTAGCCTCAATGAAGAGTGCTTACTAGAAGCTTGGCTAGAGGGCAAGAGGAGGCAAGATTATCTCAAACAATGTGTTCCCCTAGGTTGCTCCAACAGCCATATCCATCTTAACATCTTGCTTTTAGAAAGAAAACCCATGCAGAGCTGCACATCTCCAACCTATAAATGTTCATGCTCACTGGCCCTACTCTCTCCATGCAAGAATCCTCTGCCAGTCACACATAAAAAATCCAGAAATCTAAAAACACAACCATTTTCCAAAGTAAAAAGTCATTTTCCACATTTTCCTCACATGCAATGTAGCAGGGGGCAGGGGTAGATCTCAGAGATGACTGTTCTAGAAAGCCCAATTAAACTCTAAAAACAAACTGTAATGAGTCCTTATAGCCCCTGCCTGACTCGTTCTAAAAATTACTGCCTTGAACATCGGTCATCAGACAAATTTTAGATAGGTTACAGTTGCCTAGGAGCTGCTCTCCTGTTCAAAAGTCTCTAATCAGAAAAGTCACTTATAAATCAAATGAGAAGCACTATAGCATAGTGATTTAAAGTTGAGACCCTGAAGCCAGCTGGCATGGGTTCATAATCCCAGCTAAGTAAGCTTCCTCTAGGCTTCAGTTTACTCATCTCTAAAAGGAGAAGAAAAATAGTTAACTCATAGTACTATTGTGGGGACCAAATGAATTAATGCATTAAAATGTTAATTAAGTATGCTAATCTAGCATACAGTAAACAACCAAAAAATTGCTACCTACTATTATTACCCAAAGTAATTAAGGGCACTAATTCAGTCAGGACTACTTAGGCAATGATACAGTAGCAAACAAAAAGTGCCAGTTTCAAAAGTGAAAACTGGACAATATTCCTATGTTAATTAGCATCAAAAGAAATGTAGAACATATGCATACATGGAAACTCAATATATGACAGAGTTGGCACTGTAGGAAAGCTGAAGAAAGGGGGGAAAATTCAACAAATCACACTGAGAGAATTGGAAACCCATATACTATAAAAAATTAGATCCCCACTTCACACTATATACAAAAATCAATTCTAGGTAGATTAATGATCAAAATGTAAAAAAGCAAACTTTAAAACTTTGAGATAACATAAGAGAATTTGAACATGGGAAAGAGAAGAACTTCTCTATTAAGACGTAAAAAATAGAAACCATAAGGGAAAAGGCTGATAAATCCAACAGTATTAAAATTAAGAACTTTTTTCATTACGAGTCCATTTAAAAATACAAAGACGAACCACAGACTAGGAAAAGATTAGAACACATATAATCAACCAACAGAGGGTCAGAATTTTAAAAATCCTACAAATCAATGAAAAATATATGAAATGTCCAATTTCCTTAAGTATTAAGTTTGATAGCTGGTATCTCTAACATTTCACTTTGACACTTCTTGTTTTATTTTTATTGTGAAGATACATCCTCATTTTTGCAAACATACATTTTGGCTTGTGATTATCTTTCAAAAAAATTTTTAGAACAATTTTTGTGAAACCATGGATAAGTCAAAAATTTGTGTTATTTTCAAATAGGAGTTCCATCGTGGAACCAAAGCAGCAGTGACAGCTTGAAAGATCAACAAAGAGTTTGGGAAGGATGTGGCTAATGAATGCACAGTATGTCCTTGGTTTAAGAAGTTCTGTTCTGGTGATTTCAACCTTGAAAACAAGCCACATAGGTGATCTGAGACCAAGGTGGATAATGATGAGTTGAAAGCTGTAGTGGAAGCAAATCTACCTCAACCTACATGTGAATTAGCAGCAAGGTTTGACATTACTCTTCCGACAATACGGGACCATTTGAAACAAATGGGCAAGGTAAAGAAGCTGGATAGATGGGTTCTGCATGAATTTAACAAGTGTCAGAAAAGAAATCATCTCAAAGCTTGCCTTTCTTTGCTGTCACAACATAAAGGCGAACCACTTCCACACTGTATTATTACGTGTCATCAAAAATGAATTCTTTTTGACAATCACAAGCATTCGGCACAATGGTTGGAAAAAGATGAATTGCAGAAACACAGTCCAAAACTGAATATTCATCGAAAAAGCTAATGATGTCTGTTTGGTGGTCCAGCACTGGTATTATCCACTACAGCTTCATGAAACCTGGTCAATTGATACTGCAACCAATTCGACGAAATGATGAGGATGCTTGCGATTAAGCAGCCAAGACTGATCAACAGAGACAGGCCAATCCTCTTCCAAGATGATGCTGATCCTCATGCAACCACATGTTGCACAAACAATGCCGCTCAAACTAAAGAAGGTGTACTTTGAAACTCTCTGTCATCCACCACTTCTTCCAGACTTTGGACCACTTCTTGTAAGGAAAAATATTCAATTCTCAACAAGCTGTGGAAAACGCCTTTCGTGATTTCATCACCACTAGCTCACCAGGCTTCTACACTGCTGGCATAAATAAGCTACTGTTAAGATGGCAAAACTGTGTTGATAGTGTAGGCACATACTTTGAATAACTAACTGTACTCCTTCTTGTTTGAGATATAATAAACTACACTTTCGATTCAAAATTGGACATTTCATATTTAATGACCTAAACAAAATAAAAATAATTAAAAAATGAGCAAAAATATGTTAACTGGAAATTCATAGAAGAAGCACATGAATCAATAAGCATATGAAAAGAGACTTAATCTCAATAATAAGAAAAATACAAATTAAAACCTTTATCAGATGCTGTTTCATGCCCACTGGGACAGGTAAAAATTAAAATATCTTGACAAAGATATTGAGCAATAAGAACTGCACTACTAGCAAGAATATAAATTGGTACAGTCACTCTCACAATATCTAGTAAAGCTAAAGATGTACATACCATACAATGCAACAATTCTACTTCTAAGCTTATGTATGTACTATATACACATTTTGTGCATACTCTTACACACACACCCCTTAATGAAACTCTTGCACATGTGCACAAGGAGATATTTATAAGCATTGCTTATAAAAGTGCCAAGAAAAGGAAAAAGTCAAAATGTCCATCAAAAGAAGAATGACTAAATCACTGTGGCACAGTCATTCAGTAAGATACTATACAGTTGTGAAAATGAATTGCGGCAGACTGCTAAACTGGCGGCAATTACTCCCTTCGCTGTGTCCACGCCATTTTGCACTGGGCCTTTGCAGCTCCTTCCATCAAGAGCTGCATCCCTCAAATCTGGGATGGACTTGCGACAGAGAGAGGTGAACATGATATTATGCCAGTTCCTAGACTAAGTCTCAAAAGGCCCTGAACACTGCCACTCGCTCCTCAATAACCCTGCTCAGCTGCTGGGTGAACAAGACCAGGCTAGCCTTCTGCAGGATAAAATATGTGAAATGGGAACACGCTGCCTTCACGGAAGCGTCTTAGCCTACCCAAACTTCAGCCAACCCAGCAGCTGGTCACAGAGACGTGAGCAAGCCCAGCCAAGATCAGCAGAATCACCTAGCTGACCCCACAATCTCCACACTCTCATAAGCAATAATAAACGGTTGTTATTTTAAGTCAGCAAGTGTTGGGATTTGTTACAAAGCAATAGATAACTGACACATGAATTAAAGCTATACATATTACTATGAATAAATTTGATACATTTGACAAGGTGCACGAAAATATCTAAATGTTATATACTATATATGTTTTAGAAAGCACTGTTTAGAGACATATTATATATGTATGAAGACTAGTGGTCACCTCAGGATTTGGAGGGAGGAGAATGCCATTGAGGAAAGGTACACAGCAGCTTCAAGCTTTTTCAGTGAGTACTTCCTTAGCTACCCTAAGTAGAACTGCAATTCTCCCCAAAACTCTATATCCCTATATCCCCTTCTACGCTTCATTTTTCTACTTAGCACTTAACACCAGCTAATTTCATAAAAGCATGGAGTTGTGTTTATCATTGCTTCCCTAGCACCTAGAACAATGACTGGCAGAAACTCTAAT
The DNA here is from genome assembly GCA_004363605.1 of Indri indri. Lineage (NCBI taxonomy): Eukaryota > Metazoa > Chordata > Mammalia > Primates > Indriidae > Indri > Indri indri. The sequence continues at coordinate 8,506 of RJWJ010014022.1, read as the reverse complement.
TCAAAGCTTCCGCGGTGACTCTAATGAGCACCCCAGACTGAGAAACACTGTTCTAATGAGAGTAAGCAGCACAGCAGCAATTAAGAACAGGGTTTGGCAAACTGCAGCCTGTGGGCAAAACCTGGCATGATACCGCATTTTTTTTTTTTTTTTTTTTTTTGGTATGGTCCAAGAACTAACAACAGTTTTTACAGGAGAACATTTGCAATAGATTTAATATGGAACACTAACTTTGGACCCCAATGAAGTGAAATATTCTCCCTTCCCAAAATAATTCTATCCTTCTCATTAGTAGACCTGTATTATAAGAATTTTTACTATTAGTTACTATTATATTTATTCATATTTTGAACTTCATCAATTAAAAATGTATGGAAATTTGCTCTCTCTCTCTTTACATAAGTACCTACATAATATCCTTGATTTTGCCTCTTGGCCTATGAAGCCTAAAATGTTTACTATCTGGCCCTTTACAGCAAAGATTTGCCAGTGTCTGATTAAGAGCTTACACAGGTCCTCCTGTGTGTGTTTTCTACCAATCAGTCATATGGCCACTAGGTATGTACTAGATATTATTATTTACGATGAAAGCAAAACAAATAAAGAAATTAATTATAAGGTTTTTTGCAATTTATAATAAGTGCTATGAAGGAAATAAAGGATCAAGTTAGATAATAACCAGTTGTCAAAAAATTCCCAAGAATCACATACAGTGTGGCACCTTCAGAAGGGGACGAAATATGAAGGAGAAAGTTGCTGATTCTGGTCCCCTTAAGTAACCTCCCCTCGAAGATGGAGATGCTCCCAAGCTATAAGAAATAGCAGGAAATGAGGCAAAGTTTTACCCATGATCACTTCTGGAATCACAATACAACTAGAGGTAAGAGCATATTAGCTCATATACAGCTGCAGCATATTGGTTAAAAGTAGGGTCATGAGAATCAGCTTGCCTGTATTCAAATCCCAGCTCTGACCCTCACAGCTTGGCCTGGGAACTTTGGGCAAGTTATTTCATCTAAATCTCAAGATTCCTCTTGTGTAAAATGGGGGTTAAAAACATCTACTTCGTAAGACTCTTGAGTATTAAATAAGATAACACAGGTAAGCACAATGCTAGGCACATCACCAGTGTTCAACAAATGTTGGCCGTTGTTATAATAATGGGTTGTCAAAGTCTTGTATAAATGGAGTCCTGTTTCCTACACAGCAATCATCATTTATAGTCTATTTTTCCATTTTCACCAATAGTCTTTTGCCCCAAATAATCTTAATAAAGCTTTTACTTCACTTCTTAGCAAATTTCTTCAGATTTGAAGGTACTATATACACTCAGCCCTGTATATTTCCAACATTTTCAACTGAAAATGGATGTTAGGGCTCAAAAGAAAGATGTTTTTCTAGGGGAAAGAATTATAGTAACTGACATTAGAACAAAATGCCATCCACTTCTCATCATTTGGACATAGGTATATATGTTACTATAGTGCTTTTCTGTGTTTTTATTTTTCATAGAGCAAATAAAATAGAGCCAATGCCTCAAAAAAAAAGTTGTTTTTAAGTTATCTTTCTTATGCTGAGATGAGCATCTGCTGGTTTTTCTGTTTAAATCAAAGAAAAAGTAGTGCCAATGTCAGATTTTAAAGTGAGAGACCATTTGATGCCCAAAATGAGACATGTTTCCTCAGCACCACCTGTTCTTGTACAAAACAATAAATGGTTCCCTGCAGGACACAGTCTACAGCTCACCTACCCAACTTAATAACAATCTTATCACCAAAAGTACCTTGAGCAATAGATAGCATCAAGAAGTGGCTCTGTTGTAAATTTAGGAACAAAATTAAAGGTCCTAGGGAGACATTTTCCACAAGCCCATCCAGACACTGAAAAGGGACTGCCACATTCAGACAAGATTTTACTGCTTTATAAGTATCTCTCTCCCTGAAGCAACTCAAAATTATGACTGCCTCAAAATAAAGATTTGTGTAGCTATAACCAGTGAACCCAGACCCTAATATATCAATAGGTATTCACTCAGGCCCTTCAGAGCAGGAAAGCCATTGTACTGCTATATCCCAAAGAGCTTTCCAAATACAACAACCAAAAAAAAAAAAAAATTATTTCCCTTTATCCACAGGCAGCTCATCCAAAGACCCTTTCTTAACTTTTCAGCTGGCATAAGTGAAATTATACGGCATAAACTCACTCAGAGCCTCAGCGCTGAATTCTAGTCTCAGCTGTCACTTATCAGATTCATGACTTTCAGCAAGTCATTTAACCTCAGTTATTCTCAACTTGGAACTCAAGGTTATTTGGTCTGAATATCGTCACCAAGTCTTCATCTAAAAATTCATGTCATCTCCATCATCTATTCTCCTGCCTCAACAACAATCATTATAATTTATATTAATATAATCAGTTAGGACCCTATCAATTTCAAAGGACAGAAAAGCCAACAAAAACTAAGCAAAAAAAAAAAAGAAGAAGAAGAAAAAACTGTCTCAAGTAATTGGAATAGCAAGAAGTAAAGCAGAACTCACTTCAGACACTCAAGCAGTATCTTCAGGACCTGATATCCATCTCCATCTCTCTCTCTCTCTCTCTCTCCCCCACCCTTTTTTCTCTTCTTATTATATTTTGACTTTATTCTCAGGTTAACACAGTGGCCAGATACAGCCACTCTTACCTTTCATCAGCCCCTGGGTTTAAGTACCTGTACCTCATATACCTCAAACAGAAGCAGACGCTGTGACTGGCTTCACTTGAGTAATGTGCCCACCATGAACCAACTGCATGACTGGGGGAACAAAATCCTGAATCCTGGAACAGTCATTCAGCATGGACTAAGAGTAGGGAAGGAGTGAGTCCCTCCAAGCAAAAACACAGATGTTCTCTACACCTTCTCTTAGCCCAGGTGAATGCCTCCACTTAGGCTCCTGTTGCCATTTCCCTCTCCCATCAACTATATCACAGCCCCCACTATTTTCTTCTTCTAAAACCTAATCATCCCCTTGAAACCTTCACCTTGATGTTTGGCACATCATCCATATTCTTCATGTAGGTGAGAAATCACTTTCTCTTCCTCATCTCCTAAATCCAGTCACCAATTCCCAAAGATTCCACCTCCTTAGGCTTCTCTTTTCCAATCCTCCTCCTCTCCAACTATGACTCCTTTAGGTTAGATCTCTGCATCACTCTTGTATAGATTCTTGTGACTATTCCAACCCATCCCCCTGCCTGCAGTCTCACACCACTCCAATCTATGCTTCATATTGTCAGCCGTGATCTTTCTGAAGTTCAAGTCTACTCTTAGTCTCCTTCTTTATATTATTCAATGTATCCTTGCTTTCTGCAGCATAAAAACTATCTTATATCTGACCATCCTCACCTTTTAGTCTAATCATGCCAACTACATGCAATTTCCAAAATTCAGTACTGTTTCATACCTCTATCCTTTTGCTCACATTGCTCTCCAGACTGGAATTTACTTGTGCTACTCTGTGGATTCAAGGGGTTCCCCTATTCTACAACACCTGGAAGAACAAGATTCAGCTAAGGTGTTTCTACTCTTATGCAACCGTTCCTGAGGTGCCCAGTATGACTTCTTTCTTTGCGCTCATGATGTACCAACACAGTTCTCTCTCACAACATCTATAAACCTTTAGCACTTACCTACAGACTTGTCTCAATACCTATGGTTCTCAAAAGCAAACACGGTTTAGAATCATTTGAAAAGCTCTACATTCAGATGCCTGAACTCACACTACACCGAACATACCAAACCAGAATCTTCTAGATTAGGGCCCAGGCATGTACACTGTGAAAAAGCTTCAAGGTGATTTATGTTATCCATTCACATCTTTACAGATAAAAAACACTGAAAGATGACAATCTGCTTAAGAAAAACAATTCCTACTAAATATATCCATTACCTCACTACTTCCTGGCAGTAGGGAAACAATAAATGTCATAGAATGAATGAATAGGCAAATGAACAATAAGTCTTACACACTGCTGTGAATTACTGTCACCAAAAATCACCCAATGAAAGAAAATGAACGATAACATACCATTTTATTTCAGTTAAATAATTGTTTTTTAAACATCGGGATGGGGAGGCAATGGGCAAGGTACAGATAAAAAAATTACCTGAATCGCCTTTTTCTCCAATAAATGAGAACTGAACATTATCCTATATGTTCAATTGCTGAAGCCAGGGATGATAAATGTTTCTGATTTTAGCTTCAAGGTCTTCTATGGTTATGAGTCAGACTCTGAGTAGTACTTACTGCTTTTTAACAATGAGTAAAACTAATACTGCCTCCTGCATAAGCTTTCTATGCAGCAAAAATCAAGAGAATGTGAAACATGATTATGGTATAAATTAAACTTAGCAATATGCAAAGAAATAAAATTATCCCTACATCAAAATTTGGTTGACGAATATTTCCTGCCCAACTTCAGGCCAGACATCAGTTTAGTTATACTTAGTAAGGTGAACAAGAGGCACAGTGACTGCCCTCAGGGAGCTGAGTAACAAATACATTGCAGCTAAAGCACATTAGTTTCATTGCTCGAATTTACATTAAATAGAATTGAGACTGCCAAATGTTTTATTTGTATTCCATCATAACCTTCGAGTCAGAATAATATTCTTGTTTCATAAAAAAAATAATTTAAAGAATACTAAGGCATTTTCCTAGTTTAAAAAAGTATTATCAAAAGTTTTTCTCTTCAAAAACTGAATAATATGTGAACAGGCTTTAAAAGATGAAAAGTGCCACTGAAGCAATTTAATTCACCATATTATACGTAAGTCTGAAGTATTTTGTAAAAGCACCTGACCAAGCCAAGGAGATTCCATTCCACATTCTAGTCAAAAACCAAACTGATAAAAATTCCTAGATGCAACTAGTCTGAGTGTTCCTAAAATTATCTTTTTTTCATACTTGCAACAGAAAAGCAAGGAGCAAATAGAAAAAATGAAAATACATATTACAGCAAAGACATAAAAACTTTTCCTCAGCCAACATATTCTATCCTCTTCCCCATTCAGACAGGCAAACTTGGCACCAAGTTAAAAAGAAGAAAAAAAAAAAAAAACCTAAGCTAAACTTTATTTCTTTAAAATAAAAAATTCATAACCAACTATAGTCCCATGTTTCACTCTGGAAAAAAAAACTAGAAAAATAAGGGATGAAATATGATAGTGGAAAAAAATGACACCTTGTTCTACAAGAGTTAGTAAATCATTATGGAATTCAGAGGCTAAAAGTTTTGTTTCTGACCCTAAAGTACAAACTCTTTGACTGACAAGAGATAAAAATATAGTAATTCAAACCATTGAAAGCAAGAATGGTAGGCTTTTCTTTGAAGTGAAACTCTTTTGGCCTCCTAAATTAACCTGTCCCTTGATAATCAAGTTTGTCCAAGTTTTAGGATTATTTTATTAGCAAATTCATCATAACATGCTCTTTGGGCCATCCCATTTTAAAATATGCATTGTAATGAACACTGTACTGCAATAAAACAAGGCTATTTTTTAAAAACCCAAAGGCCCAATTAGATTATGTAAATTTGAATTAAATGTATACATAAATCAGTCAATACTCAAAGCTCCTGGCAAAATGCCAGCCAGCACAGTCTTTGGCATAGAAACGTCAGAAATACCATTCTAAAGGGATATATGTTTTTTTTCCTACTGTCATCACACAACAGATCCTAGTCATCCATGTTAACTTGACTCCGCTATAATCAAGAAATTATCAAATTCAATTATATGTTTTTTTAAGCATTTAAAGCTTTTCTAATGACCAGAACTTCTTTGATTCATCTTGCCACTTGTGGCTCAGTTATGAACATTCCTTGGTTTGGAGTCTGCAACAAAGGAAAAAGCCAGATGTAATAAAAGCTGTACTATAACTACATAATTATTCAGACTATAGGTAATAATTTTGTTTGTGTTCTCAGATCACCAACAATGGAGTTTAATATCATGCTGGTTTCCCTTCATGGCGAAGGGGATCTTAGGTCCTCCTACCAAATATATTAGTGATTCCTTTTTTTTAATGGACTTCTAGTCCTGAAACATATTAGTGATTCCTGCATGGGCTTCTTCAACATGGAAAACCACATAGGAATAAAAGTTTGGATAGCACTTTGGAAAACACACTTGCAATCTTCAAATAAGTCCTTTAGTGGTGATCACTGTTTCACAGGCATATTCTACAAACTGCAAACATCTGTGCTACTCTTTTACAAAGATATTAACACATGAAACCTGGACTGTTGGTTCTAAACTCTAAACTCTCTGCAGAGGTCTGTAGGATGGCCTTCATTTGTAGAAGCTTCTAAAGGGACTCTGTTATGAGATAAAAGGTAAGAAAGCACATTTTAAAACATGGGGAAAACTGCCAGACCTCGGAAAAGAAATACATTTGATTTCAGTAGTCAAGATATAAAGAAGAAACAGGAAAAATAAAGTTTAATTACTTTACAGCATTACTCATGGTGAAGCCTGAAACACCATATATTCAGTCACGGATGACAAAAATGATATGGTGTTTTGCAAAACCTAGTATGTCAAACAAGAAACCTAAACATATCCTATAGTCACACCAACAAGCTCAGTCTTTTGGATCAGGAGAAGATCCAAGAAGCATGACCTTTTAGCAGAAAAATGCTACTATTTCTAGTATTCAATATATAGAGACCTTGAAAGAAAATAAAAATAAAAATTTCCCAATGATATACTGAAACTACCTCTTCAAACTCACAGTTGTTAAGTATATTTTTTTTCATACTGAGCAAAATAAATACATGAATTTGGTAAGTGTTGGGACTAATTTGTTAAGATACAAATGAATTCAAGATTAGTTTTAAAGCTAAAAACCTCATGTTGTGCTCATGAGATTTTTATATAATACATCTCACAAAAAGAAACTTATTTATCTGAAAGTGTTATTTAAATCTTTACTTATCTTTTGAGAGACACAATTCTGAAACTACTAAAAAAATGTATTAATTCACTTTTAGAATCCCAGCAAAACAAACTAAAGTCTGTTATGTGAATTCATTTTTAATCTGTCCTAAACTGAACATAATTAGGGAAGGTAACAAACTTTCAAGACATAAAATAACTTACAATAAAGAAGACAAGATGTTATTAAGATACATTTTTAAAAATAATGCTCTGGTACACCAGAAAATTGAAGTATTTAAGACATTTTGGGCCCTTATATTTCCTCTGTTTACTGGATTACTAAAAACTACTTTTTAGAGTCAATTTGATCGAACTCTGTTGATAAGAAAATGCCTCCACAGTCCACTAAAGCAGCGGTCCCCAAGCTTTTTGGCACCAGGGACCGGTTCCATGGAAGACAATTTTTCCACAGAGCGAGGGCAGGGGGACGGGGTGTCATGGTGGGGTGGAGGTGGTGCAGAGCTCAGGCAGTGATAACTTCAGCCCATTTCCTAACAGGCCACTGACCGCTACCAGGCTCCAGCCCAGGGTTGGGGATCAGAGCACTAAAGGTTTAGCTATGTCAAAATATACAGAAAACCTTTTGTTATTTGTATACATCAGTGTTCAGTCCCAAAGTGGTATGCTCTCAGGGGGATGTTAACAATAAACTATTTCTCTTAAACATAAGATTACATTTTTTCCCCCTCATATTCCTGGGATGACATCCTCAAGAATAAAAATGCTATTAGGCATCATTTTCCATTCTTACTTAAAATTTAAACACCATAATTTAAATTCTGAGATCTATAACACTGTAACTATACACAATTAAAACAAAAAATAAAAAAAATAAAGGAATTTCCCAAGCCACAATTACTGTTTTCTAGTTACCTGATCCAGGGTGGACATTCCCCAAAACCATCAACATAATTCTAACACCCTGAACTAAAGATTAAGTGCCAATCCATTTGCTCTTCATCTCATATTCTTTTTCCTTCTTTGTTTTCTGCAAAGAAAATGCCAGAACAGATTGCCCAGAATGACAAAAAGGGTCAAAATACTGCTAACGTAAGTGCTATGCTACGAAATACACTGAAAAGATGACACATAAAAGAATATGATCATATAGACAATGCTCCTTTTCACCGGAGACTCTGCATTATCTTACACAAACAAGAATAAAATATCAGTAAAATAAACATAACCCATGTTAATAAATATCTACCATCTGACAGCAAGCAATGGGCAAATGATGAACACCTTGCAAATTATGCTTTCATTCTTTCACCGTTCATCACAGTGCTCCATGGCACACACAAGGCCCCTCCTCATCCTAGATGAGTCAGCATCCACAACTCTAACACCTGTCACTTCAGTCATTTACACCAATGGCCAGATCATGAACTTTGTCATCACCCAGAACTGTTCCTCCTCTAAAACTTTAAACTCTCCCAATGCTACCCCAATCCTCCCAGATCTCTGACTCCCTTATTCCCATTAAAGACCTGGTCTCCAACTCATCCAGACCTTCTGCTCTTCCATTCT
>RJWJ010014021.1:0-38760 GCA_004363605.1 Indri indri | reverse complement strand
GTGGTTAAGCAGGAGTGACTTGCTGAGAGTGTCCCGAGCCCTGACTCCGTTTGTCCTCTGAGCCTCCTTTGGAAGACAGGGGGAGCTCTAAGCAAAATAGGTGAAAATGCACCACAAAAAATTACGTGTATGTGTGCATGGAAGGCGGGTAGGGGGCAGAAACTGAGTGTAAGAGTTTTGTTTTTCTTTTTAGTAAAGCGACTTGAGACATTTTGGAGCAGATGAAACTTTAAAATGTGGGAGTAGAAGAACTCGAAATCATGAAGAATGCTGCTAGTTATTCTCATACATTATGGTCAAAGTGGAAAGTTGGTACAAGGTCTGTGGAGGGCAATTTAACATTCCCTTGCAAAATTATAAATGCGCATACGCTTTGGCCTTGCAATTCCATTCTAAAAATATTTCCTACAGATCTCCTCACCCAATTGTGAAAAGATGAATGTAGAAGGTTTTCATTGCAGCACTATATATATATATATGTATATGTATAAAAGCAAAAGACTGAAAACAACCTAAACGTCTATCAATAGGATATTAAATCAGGAAATTATGATACATCCTTATGATGGAACACTACGAAGCTTTTTAAAAAGAATAATAATGAGGAAGTTATTGATCTATTGATATGAACTGAGCTCCTCAATATAGTGGTTAAGTGAAGAAAAAAACTGCAAGTTTCAGGAAAATGGATCGCTTCCTACCATATACTACCATTTAAGTAAAAAAAGGAGGAGAGCACGCATCTATGTTGGCTAATATAATTGGACACAAATTCTCAGAGACAGGATGGGGCTTGGAACACCAGGGAGGAAGTAAAGGACAGGGCAAATGTTTCTCTAATTTTGAACAGAACAACAACAAAAAAGACTATTTGAATAAATTACCTATTCAAAACTTGAAAAGAAGAAAAAGTTTCTGGGTCCGGAGTGAGGCAGTCCTGGTTCTATACACTGGTTCTAGCACTTTCTGACCCTATAATCTCATTGTCCTTTTCTGTAAAGTGGAGTAGATAGTGCTAGCTTCCTCCTGAGGGAGCTGACGATGTTAATGAGGACATGGATATACGTGCAGTGGAGCTAGTACAGTGCCTGGGATGTGTTCAGTAGATGCCAGTGGTTATTACTCTTCTGATTAATATTGTCATCATCCTTCTCATAATAACTGGGTATTTGGAGAACAGAGTGGAGAAGGATGGTGGGAGTTATGAAAGTGATTACTAAAAACATTTTCAGCTCCAAAGGGCTCTGCCGAAGGAATCAATATCATCATAACCGTTTATAGGACCCCTGTCCTCACCTGGCACTCTTCTCCACATAATTAACAAACAAGGACCCCCTCACCCCCGACTTTCATAGCATATACTTTCCAAGTTCTGATGTGGAAAGTGGAAAGATGCTGGTTGGTCTGGCTTGGGGTAGGTGCCTGTCTGTGGACCAGCCAGCAGAGATGGCAGCTCTCACAGGCACCACACTGTTGGAGTAGGAAGGAGCAGATCCCAAGGGATGAGGAGGTGAGCTGGGCAAACACAACAAGTTCCAGTTGCAGACATTTTTGTAGTATTTCTGTTTAAAAAAAAAATGGGAGTGGGGAGCTAGGCAAGGGAGTGGATATTTTCTGTACTATCTATATGATCACAGCCAGCAGGCTGGGTAGCTTTTCCCTGGGCATACAGTGAGGGAAGATGGTGTCCCTTGCAGAAATATAGAAGGCATGGATTGGCCAGGTGCAGTGGCTCATGCCTGTAATACCAGTACTTTGGAAGGCCAGAAGTTCAAGACCATCTTGGGCAATGTAGCAAGAACCTATCTCTACAAAAAATTTTTTTAAAAATTAGCTGGGCATGGTGGTGTAAGCTTACTTACTGGTGGTCCCAGCTACTTGGGAGGCTGAGGCAGGAGGATCTCTTGAGCCCAGGCCGCAGTGAGCTATGATCATGCCACTGCACTCCAGCCTGGGCAACAGAGCTAAACTCTGTCTCTAAAAAAAAGAAGAAGGTGTGGCATAAAGGCTCAACTGCTGACCTGTGAACTCAAGAAAACAGAGAAGCAAGTGGACACAACTTTGGACATGTCTGAAACCTCCAGGAGTCCACAGATGCACCCCAAACGGTCCTAAAAAATCCAGAAATCCTATATAAGTTTGTTTGTATATGGGAATATACTTTTTCTGGGGAAATCTATAACTTTCATCAGATTTTCAAAGAGAGCTGCTATGTAAAAAGGATTATAAGCCCCTACTGGACCAATGATGATAGTATGCATAACCCAAGGATTATGACAAATCTAACACTGGGAACCTGAGGCCCATACAATAAAGGTTTTCAGAAAACATAAAGAAAAAATAAAAGAACCACTGCTCTGATGTAGGTGCTTTTTAAGCAGCCATTCTCATACTCTGTTTTTGTTTTACCACATTCACTTTTATTTTTACTGAATATTCTTCTTTAAATGTGTTCACTTGTTAATCTTAAATTCCTAGTTTAGCCACATCCTAGGCAAAAAGAAATATATTGTGAAATCAAAAGTATGTTGTGAGGCCGGGCGCGGTGGCTCACGTCTGTAATCCTAGCACTCTGGGAGGCCGAGGAGGGCAGATTGTTTGAGCTCAGGAGTTCGAAACCAGCCTGAGCAATGGTGAGACCCCCGTCTCTACTAAAAATAGAAAGAAATTAATTGGACAACTAAAAATATATAAAAAAAAAATTAGCCAGGCATGGTGGTGCATGCCTGTAGTCCCAGCTACTCAGGAGGCTTGAGGCTGTAGGATCACTTAAGCCCAGGAGTTTGAGGTTGCTGTGAGCTAGGCTGACGCCACGGCACTCACTCTAGCCCGGGCAACAGAGTGAGACTCTGTCTCAAAAAAAAAATAAAAATAAAAAAATAAAAAGTATGTTGTGCTACTGGCAGTTTTTTTCCCAATGCATATTAGAAGAAATTTATTACTATTAAAATTTAAAGATGTTTGTATCATTTCCAAAATCACTCAGTATATGCACAAAGGTGGGTTTATGGCATTTCAGAAAGCACTGTCTCTAAATATCCTAAAATTCACATTGGGCATCCGTTTTATAGAGAAGAACCTTAAGCCTGAGACAATTAATGTAACTTATTAGAGATTCTAAGCAAATGTGGAAAAACTTTAAGTCAGGTATTGGGCAACGCCATCCCTGCTAATGACTGAGCCCTGCCACCTATCTTATTGCTATGCAGACAGTTTAAAGAGATTTTTTTTTAAATGTCCTCACATTTCCCCACTACCTCATAAAGAGAACCAAATAGACCAGAGTAAAACTTAATCGATTTAGTACTCTGGTAGTGATCCCAGCAACTGAGGAAGAGGGGGCGGGGAAAAGCCAGTGAGTTTCTTTCTACTCAAATTCCATCTCATTTTTATTTTCTCTTAATGTTTTTTTGAATCCCAAGTTCCAAAACCTGTCCCCTATTATGCAGTGCAAACGAGAACAGATGGGGAAAAGTTATGTTGGAAAGGGCTTTGGAGGGCCACAGAGAAGAGAAATATGACTACTCAATGTGTCACACACCAACTTGCAGCTGCCACCAGCCCTTCCACACGATGAGCTGCGTGTGGCTCCAGCCCGTGGTGCTCAGAGGGAGCAGGCTTACTGCAGGAAGGGAGTGCAATTAGAGAACATTCGCTTTGCTTGTGTTTCCTTGAAAATACGAATAAAGAGTGTAGCAGCCGCACAGGCAACAAAAGAGAAATAAATCCAAAGTCTAGCCTGGAAAATGGTTAGCTGTTGACTCGAAGTTTCCCAAATTTTAACCAATATCAGCTTTATTCAGCCTTTTTATATTAAAAAAAAATGCTGTAGCATGTCTCAAAGTCACCATTCAGGTCTTCTCTCTGTCTAGGAATTAGTATTCTTGAAAGATCATCCTAGCTGACATGCATGATGTGGCCTTCCAACAAGTATTTTTCAGTATTCACAGGGTGCTTGTGAGTTCACTGAATATTTCAAGTGTGAGACAGCTGACCTGGTTTCAAATTGCAACTCTGACTCTGCCAATGACTACTGTGAGGCTTCAGGCAAGTCACCTAACTTCTCTGAGCCTGTGATCTATCATGTATAAGACAAAGTTCGTATAACTTACCTTTGATGGTCTTTGTGTTCAAGGTGATGTATACGAATGCCTGACACAAGTACATTATTCAATGTATGGCAAATATTATTACTGCAATTATCAGAAAGCACAGAAAATGTTCTATCTTTTCTTTTAATACATACTAAGAATAAATATAATAGCATATATATAAATATAAATACACACACACACACACTCATATATATATATTTGGCTAAGAATCCCTGAGCGTCTATGTCAAAAGTAATTATAAGGTTAATGGGGTTTAAATTATTTGATTCCAATAGTGATTCAGGCCATACAGACAATATCTGTGAACAAATCTTAATGTTGTAAACTGTTGTGTTGTTGAGTCCTGCAGGAACTTCCTCTGAAATTGTGCCTGTCTTTGTACAATGAGTATGCAGAGATTTTGTGTCCTAGAATACTGTTTTTCTTCCCAGGTTAGTTGACAAATTGCCTAGATCAAAATCTTTAGAGGAGCATGTTAAGATGCAGTTTCCTGGGCCCACCTCAGACTATATTTTCAGCATCTCTAAGGTATAGAGTTCAGGGATCTGCACTTTATTTAAAAATGACTGGTGATTCTTAAGCACACTGACATTCCAGCACCCCTTCCTTAAGAAGTGGGGATACTCATAATTCTGAGTGATTTTCAGCTACCTTCCCTTTTTCCCCACACACACTCACACCCAGAAATGCAGCAATTGCTAGCAAGACAAAGCTATGGGAATCTGGTAGATCTAGCTTCTCTTCCCCACAACCTCTGTTCTCTTGTTTTACATAGGGTTTAGTTAAGGCTGGACTAGTCACACCCTCCTTGTCCACAGGAAACACTGGTTTGGCTATAGCTTGTTCTAAGAGGGTGGCCATAGATCCCAGTATGCCCAGCATAATTATTACCAGCACTCCTTTTCATCTCAAAAGTGTCCCACTTCGGATGATAGAGCATATCATTACCCTAGACCTAGAGGAAATTTTCTTAGCACACACAGGACAGGAATAAGGACTGGCAAAATGTCTAAGATACGTTATTCACTAGCATAGGGAAGCTATACCTAAATACCATTGGCAAGAAGAAGAAGGTGCTTTGGGAAGTGATGTAGGAATGATCAGAGAAAACTATACTCTTTCATAACATCCCATACATTGGCATCAAGAAAAGCAGAGCATGGAAAAACTAGGAAATCTAGACTGGTTAATGTCTCCTCTCTCACCAAGTAGCTGAGCAAAAAATAAAGCATGGATCTTGGCACCACACAGAGTTAGATATTTTCCTCCTTTCTGCTTACTGGCTATAATCTTGGGCAAGTTATTCAATATCTCTAAATCTCACTCATGTGTCAAAAAGATAATCAGCCTTCCTTCAGTTGTGGGGAGTCAATGAAATGTGTGTATGAACCACCTGACACCACGATTAGATGCTCAGTAATGGCAGTCCCACCACCGTTCTTTCCATCTTGGCCACTCTGTGCTATAGTGTCACCAAAGTCACATGACCTTTAAAACAAAGAGTTACTGCAAGAGGAGACATGAGGATGCTGTGAAATGGGAATAGATTCTTGGGTCTGAAGAGTTCTCTCTCCCTCCCCCACCCCCCGCAATCCCCAACTCAAAGTCATAAACACTGGTGAGTTTATGGAAAAGCATGGAAAAGAAAGTGAAGAGCTAAAGGGACAGGAAGTAACTGAAGACTGATCAGGAAAGGCATAATTACGATCCTCGATGAGGAAAAAAAAGAAAGAAGGAAAGAAAAAAAGAGGAAAAGAAAGGACAGGACAGGAAAACAGGTGATGAGCTGCAATCTCTAGTCAACAAAACCTGACTAGAATGTGACCTGAGAACTTCCCTAAGGGGTCCTGGTAGTATTTTGAGGGGTGTAGGTGGGGTAAGAGTCCACCCTATGGAAATGATACTACTGTTCATCTAACTGTTAGCTCTCAGCCATCTAGACTGCTGTTTGGGTGGGCGGGATGGAGAAATACTATTCTGTTCAAACTAAGAGCTTTGAAGTGGAGACAAACACAATCTGGTAGTATTACAGAGTCATTATTCACCCTGATGACTCACTCTCTGGCTCCCACACAGGAGAGGCAAGAAGTAACATTAGCGACCTTGAAGATGTTGGCCAAGTATAGACCCAGCCTTAAGGCCTGATTTTTCAAATGGATGTGTGTGTGTGTGTGTGTGTGTGTGTGTGTTGTGGGGAGGGGAGAGAGAGAGAGAGAGAGAGGATAGGGGAATACATGTTAAAGAGTAAGAATATATGCTGAACAATTGTAAAAACTCAATATAAAAACTATTAATATTTAAACAGCTAACTCAACTAAATAACAAGTACTTATAAGGAAATAATCATTCTGTGAGCGGGTATCAGCTCAAAGCATTGATAAGGTAGTCCAATGTGGGAACATTTAAAATAATCATTCTTAGGTAGGAGGTAAACATGGAATTCAGTCCCTATTCCTGGGCTCAAATTTATCTCATCATTTCCATTCATCATGACTCTTTTATAAATCCAGTTTGCTGAGAGTAATGTTTTCTGTGTTCTTAACCACACACTGTTCTCTGTTCAGAGCTCTAGAGACAAAATTCAAACAGATGCAGTCCCCAGGTCTTCAACAACATGCAATGGGAGGCAGACGATGATAAAAGAATGCATCAGAACCTGCAGATGTGCAGGCAGCTGCACGAATGGCAAACGGAGTCGTGGCCTCAGACCGGATGGTCCCTATGGTCTGGTGAAAAATTATCAACATGGAGCCCAGCCAGTTTCAGGTTGACAGAGATAGCTAGTACTTGGAATTATACCTTGAGACCTCAAGGAAAAATAAAAGCAAAACTGTGAAGTCATTTGAAGCTGATTAGAAAAAGAGAGAACTTCAGGAATTATGTACTGAACAGCTAGAAGAGAAAGGTTTTCCAGGTACAGAGTTTTCCACATGGAGAAACCAGGGGATGGTATTGGAGCACAGCATTAGAAACCCTGAAGAAGCTCTTGGTCGACATGTTTGTATGGACAAAGAAGATTGGATTGGGAAGGGTTGCAAAGGGTGGCTTAAACGCAGACTGGAGACAACTGGGCTTCTATAGTTTCGTGTAAGTTTGCAAAGGTTTTAGGGTTATGTTTTGGGTTATATTTGTCCCTCAGTGTTCCTATTTTATTTAAAGTGTTTACTTTTCATGGGTGTACATAATAGTTATAGGAAGTGAGGTGTGGTTTGCTCAGAATTCATAGTTATAATTAAAAACAAAAAAAACCTCGTAGGATCTTTTCTCTGCAATTAACAGGAGCCCAACTCAGAATAGCCTAAGGAGAAATGAGACTTCATTATAAGAAAATCCATGTGTTTCCCGGACTCCAAGAACTGGCATGTAGCTGGGTCTCAAAAACAACTGGAACCACACTCGAATACCACAGACACTCTCTGTCTGTCTCTCTATTGTCTTTGTCTCACCGGTCAGTCTGCTTCATTCTTTCCTTGCTGACAGCCAACCTGCTCTGGTGCACCTGGGAAACACAACAGCCAATAGGCCACAAGTTCAAGTTTCCTCCATGTCAATCAGCAGCAAGACTGAGTGTGAATCTTAGTCTAATTCCAAATTCCTGGGAAAGGACTAAGATTGGTCCAGTTTGGGTCAAGTACCTACCCCTGAATGAATTAACACTAGCCACAGGGTCACGACGGATTAACTCAGCTCTTACCATAACCATGTTTATGTATGTGTGGAGGGGACAGTTGCTGCAAAGGGATAATACTGTCTAGACAAATGATATGTGTTTATCAAGATTTTTTGGCTACAGGTAATAGGGCATTTATTATCTCACATAACAAAAAGTCTTGCCTGAAATTTGGTAAGTCTGAGATTCACATCAATTCAATTTGGCCAATATTTATTGAGCAACTACTATGTGCCAGGCATTGTTCTAGGTGCTAGAGATTTATGAGTGAATAAAGTAGACAATAATCTCTGCCTTCAGGGAGTTTATATCCTATGGTTGCTTTAATTCAGTGACTCAACAGCATTAACAAGTTCCCAGGTTTTTTTGTTCTTTGTTTTTAACTCTGCCAACCCTAGCATATTGGCTATAACAATCTCTGACAAGAGGAGTCGAATGGAGACATACAGTCTTAGTAACTTATCTAAGGTCACACACGTACTAAATGAAGGAATCGCAACCCCGGACTCTTAGTCACTGTGCTGTGCTGCTTTTTGCCCTGGGGCTGGAGAGGGGCCCAGCCTTCCAGAGGCGCATGAAGACAATCAGCGGTGGTCTATGAGTAGGGAATGGTTGGGGGCTGCTTCTGCAGAGGGAACTACCATGATTAGCACAGACAGCTGCGCTGGGACTTCTTGCATCAAACGTATCTCCAGATCTGATGATTGACTGAGTTTCTTTATAGTCTGGTTAGAAGCTCTCTCTGAGATCATGGTTAGCCGATCAGGACATCACTGGGTACAGCTCACACAGAATCCAAGGTGCCCGTAAATCAAGGTTTCTGTTTGCAAAGTTGTTGGTCAGCACAGAAGGGATGGGGCTGATGGCCACACCAGGGTGGGTGTTTCTTAGATTGCCGAAGAGGCAGTTCAATGTGGCAGAATGTATATGAAGGCTGGAATTCGAAGGCGCTGGGATCAATCCCCGTAATGTAACTACCAGAAAATTCCTACGGTATGCTAGGGTGTCATTTTGGCAGAGGTTGAGGAAAACGGTCTTCATGTGACTTTAACCAGGAAAGGTGCTTTTGAATCTCAGGTTGCCAACCTTGGTATAGGTGACAACTGTTCAGTGGTGGAACCTAGGAACTTCTAGAAAGAAAAGGCATAAATTTGAACAGAATCTAGATAAGCTTGAATAAGGTAGAAAGAAGAGGAGGAGAAATCATAGATAATTACTTCCATGAAATACAAATCGGAGATGTCACATTGTGTATTAAGAGAATGACAGATCTTCACATTAAAATATAAGGAAATCATCAAGACGGCTGATAAATAAATACACAGGGAGGACTCTGACTGTATTTGCAAAGTTTTGTTTCATATAACAAGTGGTGGATACATGAGTATGTGTTTTGTTATTCTTTATGCCTTTTTTCCCCCTGAAATATTTCATTAAAAACAAAACAAGCTCAGAATCATTTTGCTGTTTTGGAATCTGTCGTTTGTAATTTGATGTACTGTCATTAGTGAGTGGGGAGGAGCAGAAAAGGACCCGAGTTCTGATGTCTTCTTCCCTCCAGAAAGAAGGACCCGATCTCAGGTCCCTGATCATAGATCATCAGGAATATTCCGCCTACCCTCTTTGTGGTCATAGTGCTGCCCTCCCCTCCCTGTTCCCTACCCCCTCACAATTTTTTCCCCGTACACTTGGGGACTCAGTTGCACCCTGTAATTTGCCACTGCCCCGGTTGCACCAAGGAGTGGGTGTAGTAGAAATTCAATATCCACTGGTATGTGTCATTGTTCCTGAGTCAACTTTGCTTTTCAAAAACACAATATGTTATTAAACACAATCTCTCCTCTGTTCCGAACAACAGACTAGCAGTCGGGTTTTTTAATGCATATTTAAGAAAAGAGTATACATGCTTCGTCCACTCAAAGGCTAATCACCTGCCAGGGTTTATTGGGAGTTGCCAGGGTGGGTTCCCCCACCCCTCCGTATCAATTCTTGAGTCACATAATGGCAACATTTTGCTGTAAAAATGCTAACTTCTCTTCTGTTGTACTTCTGCTGTTATTCAAAAACAGCCAAATGGATGTTATTGAAATCCGGTCCCAAAAAAGGTTGAAATTGCTCCCCAGCTGGGCCTGAGACCCTGTGTGCCAAATTTCAGCCTAAAGAGAATTCTTATATTTGAGTCACTGTGAGCAGCTGAAAATATGAGGTTTGGGGTGGAAATGCTAACAGACTCTTAACTATCATTTTGCAAACCATGTGATTATAACACAATGCAAACCTCCTCTGGAGCAACTCTTTGGCAAAAGCAGCAGAAACAAGACGTCTGGGCCCCAAGGTTCTGCCTTTACAAGCTTCTGCTGGGCTAGCAGCAGGCAGGGGAAGCCTGGCAATGACATTGTCGACATCGCCGTTCTTCTGAGGTTAGAAGATGGGCCCCATTAGTGGATTTCTGCTAAATAGCATGAGTGTGTGTGGCTCATTCCTTTACAGGGCTCCTTGGAACACGAGTTTATGGTCACCCTTGCTTGTTCTGGAAGTGTTATCGCCAACACAGAGCTTGATTCCAACCAGACACGAATTGTTTGCCACCTCTAGTCCCATTGGCTTAGTCACACTTGCTCCCCTTCCAACTTGGCAAAAATGCCTACACTGCTTGGCCACTTGCTTCTATCATCTGGCATTTAAATGTGGCTGCATCTCTCCTCGGTAACATTCAGGGCCACAGAGATGCTTTGGTTCCCGGCTTCCAACACATGTTCCAGATAGCGGGTGCCCAAATGTAGGTAGAGTTTCCACGGGCTGATCCATTCATGGAGCCCTCACATGATGGAGAGGTGATCAGAGCTTCCTGAAGGCTGCCTGCAGACCTGTGTTTCTAGAAGAGTCCCTCACCACACCTCCCTTAACATTTAGCTCTCTCTAGGGCCGTGACAGAAAGCAAACTGCTCCAAAGGCCCAGTCAGACTGTGGCTAATCTATTTCTGCCACTTACCAGCAGGTCTACATTGGGCAAGATGACTACCCACACTGAGTCTCAGTTTCCTCACCTATAAAATAGGGACAGTACATGCCATCTATCCACTTGTAAAGATCATAGACTATGAGAGTATTTTCTAAATTGCAATGCACGATACACATTTTTGGCCATGTTATCTCCAGAATCTCATTATAACTTCAAAATTGTAATTTGAGTTATAACTGCAGTTGAAGTCAATAGGAATGGATTTAAAAGATCTGCAGGTCACAGGTTGAGAATCAGTAAGTATTTATTAGATGTCTGATATATGCTCAGTTCCCTGTTAAAGACTGTGAAAGATACGCAATAAGTGAAGATACGATCCCTATTTTTTTTTTCTGAGATGGGGTCTCGCTATGTTGTCCAGGCTGGCCTCCAACTTCTGGACTCCAGTGATCCTCCTGCCTCAGCCCCCTGAATAGTTGGGATGATCCCAAATTTTAAGATTATGATTAGCACAAAACACAAGATATTTGTTAATTAAACAAGAGATGCTCTAGCTACAGCAGCAACTTGGAAGTGGAGAGGTGATTGGGATTTTGATATGTTCAGGGGAAAAGGCAGGGTTTTCTGGGCAAGTAGAGCTACTTTAATGAAGGTGTGGGGGTGAGAATGAGCATGGTATATTTGGGGAGTCTGAGAAAATCAGCTTGAATGGAGCAATTCTGAAACAGGTAAGTTGGGAATAAATAAGTTAGATGGATTATTAAGGGAGAGACCAGTTTGAGAGTTTCTTCAAACTAGATAAGAGTCAAGGTTTGATAAGGAGGAAACAAAGAATTTTTAAAAATAAAATGAAGGAGAGCCAGGTGTGGTTGCTCACACCTGTAATCCTAGCACTCTGGGAGGCTGAGGCAGGAGGATCACTGGAGCTCAGGAGTTCAAGACCAGCCTGAGCAAGAGCAAGACCCCAAGACCCCATCTCTACAAAAAACAGAAAAATTAGCTGGGTGTACTGGTACACACCTGTAGTCCCAGCTACCCAGGAGGCTGAGCCTAAGAGTTTGAGGTTGCAGTGAGCTATCATGTCACCACTGCACTCTAGCCAGGGCAACAGAAAGAGACTCTTGTCTCTGAAAAATAAAAATGAAATAAAAAAATAAAAAGAAAGAAAGAAAAGCTACATCTGTTTAAAGGCAAAATTTAAAAAGTCTATTATATTAGTCTACTCAGGCTGCCAAGACAAAATCTCGTAGTCTGGGTAGCTTAAACAAGAGACATTTATTTTCTCACAATTCTGGAAGCTAGAAGTCCAAGATCAAGGTGCTGGCAAATTCAGATTCTGGTAAGGGCTCCCTTCCTGGCTTGTAGATGGCCGCCTTCTCACCGTGCCCTCCAGTGGCCTTTTCTTTGTGCACATGCTGGGGGGACCTCTGGTGTCTCATCCTCTTTTTATAAGGACATCAATTCTATTGGATTAAAGCCCCACCTTTATGACCTCATTTAACTTTAATTATGTCCATAAAGGCCCTTTCTCAAATACAGTCACTCTAGGGGTTAGGGCTTAACATATGAATTTGGGGCAGACACAATTCAGTTTAGAACACCTGTCAAATCTAAGAACAGGAGAAAATGAAAGTAATGGGAACACATGCAAAACTAGTGGGAGGGTAAATCATCACAGCTACTTAGGAAAAAAATCTGGCAAAATCTAGTTATATAGAAACATATATATCCAAGACCCACCAATTCTACTCTGTTTGGAAAGTCTTTTGCACCTGTGCATCATGAAGTACGTTCAAAAATTATTTTTACAGCATTATTTTTGAGAACCAAAAAATTGGGAGCAACCTAAATATCCATCAAAAACAAAAAAAAGGAAAAGTAAATTTTAGTGCATTCATACAATCAACCCTATATCTGTAGAAGTGAAAAAAAAACTAGAAATACATGTATCAATGTGAATAAATCTCAAATATAATAATGTTGAGCAAAAAAATCAAGTTAATGAAGGACACAGAGCGCATCAAATCAGTGGGGGGCTGGAGCGGGTTCACATGTACTGGGCTCTTCTCTCCTAACTCTTTGTTCACTGACATTATGTGGTAGCTTGAAACTGGCCATGGTGGGAATATTTACACCGTGGAAATTGGCAGATGCTTTAACACATTAATTGCCACAAGAGTTGTATTTAACTCACTCTAGTTTTGACCCTGGGGATGCATAAAGCATGTATAGAATCTTTCTTGTCGATGTTCTTCTGGTTACAATTAATATTGACAATTTAATTCTAAAAACATGGATTTAATGAATAGAAGTGAATACATTTCGTTTTTCTATTTATATTTACCTTTAAATTACACTCGAAGTTTTTATTCTATTTTCATAATATTAATAAAACACTGTGTCCCCAAGGAAAAGTTCCTGGTTTTTTTGTGTGGCAGTCACTGTATTAAATCAAAATTTTTTTCTCCTTCCTGGAGAGCCAGTTGTTAAACATTTACCAGGATATCACTGAATAACATTTTTATAAATATTGAAATATTTAAAACAACACAATATACTATAGTATCTATACAAAGATAAGCATTTGGTATAATAAACACCACATTCAGAATAGTGATTAATTCTTGAGAGGAAGGAAAGGAATGTGATTAGGGAGGGATTGAAAAGAGCTTCAGTTGAATTTTAAATGTTTTATTACATTTCTTAAGCTGAAGATCAGGTACTATCAGTTATTGTTTACTCTGTACTTTTTGTTTTTCTAAAATGTTTAGTAAGTCAGTGAAACATGGAAGCCAGTCATCCCATACAGTGCAGTTACATGGCGAGGCAGGCACTAGACACAGTCTCCATCCTTCTGCCGTCGTCCTGCTGGCTCTGCAGGCAGAGGGCAGCTCTGTGGCTCCCAGATTTGGCCACAGGGAGGACCAGATGAATTTTCAGTATCTCTGGGGCTGCATGCAGATGCCACATTTGGTACTGAGGTTCCCAAAATAAAGAGGGAGTAAATACCAACACAATGGGGAGGCAAGAGAATCTGAGCGGGGTCTTTCAGGTGATTAGCAGGATCATTTCAGGATGGACCTTCAGCTCTAACTGACCTCTACAGCCTGCCCAGCAGGTGGAAGTATATTTGGTACAGGCAGCAAACAGAGCATAGCATGTATACATTATACACGTGCCTGTTTCTAGTCAACTTACGTCATAAAAAAATTCAGGGTCTCCTAGAAAGCAGTGCAAGTAAGAAATGCTAAGGGCAGAGCCACAGCTAACGTGCTGGGACTTGGTTCCTAGGGGGAAGATATTTTAGCCCTTCTGTGGGGGTTTGTGCCATGTTTTCATTCCTGGGAAAGGTGGTCTAATGTAACCTATTTTAGTTACATTCCCCCGGCTCTTGAAAGCAAGTTAATAAGGCATTTATAGGCTGGTCTGGATTTTGTTGCCCTCCCTGACCTCCCTCCTCCCCTTCACATTAGAGATACTTAACAGTGTGCTGAACTCGTCATCCTGTTTCTGCACATGCAGTTCTCTCTGCCTGGAATGCACCGCCCCGCCACAGTCCTTCTCTTTCTTTAAGCTCTTCCTGTGGGTCAACTTTCCTCCCAACCTGCATGCGAGTGGAATGTACCTCTGTCTCCTCTGGGCCCCCCTTCCCAGGACATGCCTTCGTCATTTCTCTTTACACACAGCGTGGTGGTTTCTGTTTATGCGGCCACCTCCCCTGCTGCAGGGCCGAGCTCCTTTGAGACAGGAGCCCGCGTTAGTCAACTTCGTGCCCCAGGGCCTACCATAGACCTGGCACAGACGCTGAGTAAGTGGTTACCAGAGGAGAGAGGAAAGAATGAAGAAGAGAGGGCAGAAAAAAGGACGTGACACTTCACTTCTCTTCTTTAGACATCCTCTCTTTTACTCCGTCTTTCCTCTTTAAAACTATCGGCTAACCTCCCCGCAGAATTCAGTTGTAGGCAAAGAAGCAAGGCAAGGAGCGTGGGGTATGCCAAAGAGAAGGAAACAGATACTAGTGGGCACAAAAGGCATAATTCTACACTTTGTGGCACTTCGTCGTACCTAGTGCAGTTTGTGGGAAATCAGCCACCCAGTAGACAAAGGCTCGAGGGGCGCCGAGGGCAGGGGTCAGCCACAATGCCAAAGCCGCCATACTGCTCCTTCCCTTTCACTGTCAACTTCTTCGGCTCCGTTTTGTGTGTCTCCTGACCTGGTCTGGAATCTCCTGAATTGTTGTCAACGGCTAGCTATTTCATGTGTGTTGTGCCCCGAATTCTGTTCTGAATGCGAGTATAGTAGGTTCCACTAATTAATTAAATTGTACTTCATAGACTTGGAGTCGGGTCTCTTGAATACAAGATGCAAATTTATGCAACATATGCAAATCACTCATGTTCTCAAATTCCATGAACAAAATCTGGTAGCCTTGAGATAAAAAAGCCCCTGCCAAGCATCATCTCTCCTAATTATTGCTTAATTCCCCCCACCCCCTCCTTTAACATTGAACTAACACTTTCAGGCTTGGCAGAAACTGGAAGAAACACAATGAGAGCTAGTTAATAAACAGGAAGTTCCTCAGGGGCAAAGACCCTGTAATCTATTTATTTTACGTTCTCCAGTGGCTCCTAATATACTACTGAGCACACACAGTCTTGTATAGTGTACACTGCCAGTCCTGACTACTAAATTATGGATATTTCAGATGAACAAATGTTGAGAGCCATGAAAGCTTTGCAAAACATGACATTTAAGATTAGAAACAGGAAAATGATGACCTGCGCTGTATGTTACATGTGGCTATTTATTAATTTAAATTAAATTTAATGTAAAAATTCAATTCTTAGACTAGCCGCATTTCAAGCATCTAATAGCTAGCTGTGGCTAGTGATTTTCTTATTGGGCAGCACCGATATAGAACATTTCCATTATCATGGGAAGTTCTACCAGGTATCACTGATGTAGACACTTAGCTACTCAAAGTCTGGTCCTTGGACCAGCAGTATGCCATCACTTAAGAGCTTATTGGGCATGCAGAGTCTCAGGCCGTACTCCAGATGCACTGAATCAGAATCTGCATTTTAACAAAATCCCCATTTCATTCATATGCATATAAATGTGAGAGAGGCATCGCTCTCTAGATCTAGGATAGAAATCAATGGTTCTCAAATTTTAGCATGCATCAGAATCATCTAGAGCAGCGGTCCCTGACATTTTTGGCACCAGGGACTGGTTTCATGGAAGACAATTTTTCCAGGGACCAGCGCTGGGGAGGGCGTGGGGGGAGATTGGCCAGTGATGGGGAGCAGCTGTAAATACAGGTGAAGCTCCACTCGATCACCACTCACCTCCTGCTGTGCAGCCCAGGTGCTAACATGCCACAAACCAGGACCGGTCCTCAGCCCAGGGGTCAGAGACCGCAGATCTAGAGTACCTATTAAACACAGATTGCTGGGCCCCCATATGTGAGCTTCCGATTTAGTAGATATATTAGTGTCTAGGGCTGCCATAACAAATTATTACAAAGTGTATGGCAGTTTAAAACAAGAGAAATGTTCTCTCTCCCATTTCTGGAAGCTGAAGGTTTGAAGTCAAAGTGTCAGCAGGGCCATGCTCCCTCTGAAACCTGTGGGAAAGGTCCTTCCTTGCCTCTTCTTAGCTTTTGGTAGTTTGCTGGCAATCCTTTATGCTCCTTGGTGTGTAGGTATATAACTCCACTCTCTGCCTCCATCATCTTCTGGAGGTCTCCTCTTGTGTATCTATGTCTCTGTCTCCTCTTCTTATAAGGACACCAGGCATATGGATTAAGGGCTCACACTACTCCAGTATGACCTCATCTTAGCTTAACTAATCACATCTGCAATGACTCTACTTCCATATAAGATCACACTCTGAGGTAGTTGGTGTGAGGAGTTTAACGTATCTTTTGGGGGATACAATTCAACCTGTAACAGGAGGGCTAGGGTGGGACCTGAGAATGGCGTTTCTGACAAGTTCCCAGCAGCTGCTGACGCTGCTCCAAGGACCACACTTTGAAAACCACAGGTCAAGCAATCAATATAACAGGAGTGTGTAGGGAACAAGACCCTTAGCCCTCTAAAGGTTTGCTGAAAAATCACTGACATGAGGCAGATTGATTAACAGGAGAAAAGACATGCAACATTATTTAACATGTATACACAGAAACGTTCAGAATGAAGACCCAAAGATACAGGGGAAATTGTCCATTTTTAGGCTTAGATTCAACAAACTATGGACAGTCATGTAGAAATATGATTGGGTGGCCGGGCGTGGTGGCTCACGCCTGTAATCCTAGCACTCTGGGAGTCCGAGGCGGGCGGATTGTTTGAGCTCTGGAGTTCCAGACCAGCCTGAGCAAGAGTGAGACCCCAACTCTACTAAAAATAGAAATAAATTAGCTGGACAATTAAAATACATATATATATGTAAAAAAAATTAGCCAGGCATGGTGGCACATGCCTGTAGTCCCAGCTTCTCAGGAGGCTGAGGCAGAAGAATCGCTTGAGCCCAGGAGTTTGAGGTTGCTGTGAGCTAGGCACTCTAGCCCAGGCAAAAAGAGTGAGACTCTGTCTCAAAAAAAAAAAAAAGAAATATGATTGGGCAAAAAGGGTATGAACCAATGCTAACAGACTGAGTGGGGAAACCCAGCAAGGCCTGTCTCTCTAGATTCTTCTTGGCTTCTCTGAGCATGCATTACTTCCTTCTGGTATGGGGCAGGACCCCCACTGGAATGGGGGTCTTATGACCTACAGTCAAATAAAGTAGGTCAGATAATTTCTTTATGGACAGTTTTTATGCAGAATAATTTTAGGTTTTATGGCCGGCTTTAAGGAAAAGGGGTTCAGGTTTTATGACCTGCCTTGGGGAAGAGGGATTCTGGTTTCTGTGGCTACCTCAGGGGAGAATGGGTCTAAGAGGCAGGAGGACAGAAGGTCAGAGAAAAACTTTTGCTTCTGAGATTGCTTCTGAGGCCCTCATCCTGGATTATACCATAGAAATAACTGTGTCCATCCTCCCAAAAGTGCAGAATTCCATTTTAAAGCATCCTGGAGAGATGGTCTTTCAGTCTGTGTGTGAATACTTCCAAAGACAAAGTTCCCACTATGAGCAGAGCCCTCTTCTCTCTGTTGCTGTGGCCTGGAAATTTCATGCCCTCTGGACTTTCTGAATATCTGCCATGTCTAGCTATCTGATGGCAGCAGAAAGTCTCAATACGGAATTTTGCATTTCTTCTATGGGCCAGAGTTGTCAGAATCTTTTAGATTCCGGTTTGCTCCTGAGGTCACACCTGAAGGTTTTAGGGACACCCCCCCCCTGCTGGTTATGAATTAATTAGAAATATACACAGGAATCCAAAAGATGAAGGTCAAAAGGTCAAATTTATTTCTGGTAAACACAGATTTGAAAGTAGAATTTGGACCTTGATCACAACCAGCCTTCCTACTAATCCCTACCCTAATTGAATTTATCTGACACAGTCATATACAAAGAAGCAGGACAACTGAATCTACACCACTGTGCAAGGTTTTGAGGGTATGAGTTACAGCTATTACCACATAATGAAAAGCAACTGCGCTAGGAAAGTTCAGGTTTTCCTGGAAGAGAAGCAGGAAAGATGCCTAGCTTCTTTTCCCTGAAACCCACCCATCCAAGGAGACCTTCCTTCTCCCAGGATTGCTTATTTAGCATCCATTCCCACTGTTTTTTCCTCCTTTCAAATAGAACCTCCATGTTATTTACGGAAGCTCTCCCTCTTTTATGCTGCCCAAATATCTCAGGAAGCTGACCGTATCCTCAACTCAAGCCAATCATAGTAGCTCTAAACCCTTTGCAAATGGTTGGTTCCAGAATTTAGGCTTCAGCCAGTCAGTGCATGACATTACTCTAGAGACTGCTGTTGGATCAGGGTTGGGCACATGATACAAACTAGCCTAACCAGACTGAAGGTGTTTGTTCAAGGGTTGGAAGAAAGATTTTCTAATGAGGAAGCATGTTATTCCAGGGGCTGATGGCAGTCATCAACAAGAACCAGTCGGAAGAAAAAGCATCCTCCTAGAAGGTGGAAGAGCTCAAAGATGGGTGAGAAATAGATCCCTGGCCCCAATTATAACACGTTTACTCTACCTTTAAAGTTTTTGTTGTTGTTATAAAAGATACTAATTTTCCTCTTGTTTAAGCAAATTATGCCAGTGTCTCTGTCATTTCCAGCTAAAATAATTCTTACCAATAAAATACTTAAATATTGTTCCTATGGGTTAGTAGCATTGCCTCATGGAAGCCTGAAGAAATAAGACTAAGTCTCCACCCACTAATGTTCCAATTTAATTCATTAATGCTGCTCTTCAAGTATATGCTCTTAAGTGGACAGATTACTACAGACACTATGGTATCACTAATTCCCAGGGCCCAGCACAGTACCTGCCATGGAATCCATGCCGAACAATCATTTGTTGAACAAATGCAGCTGGAGTCTGCACTAACGTTTTTAGCAGATGCATAATAGTTGTCTTATATTCAGTTCAGGTGACCTAAAGCCTCTAGAACATTTTTAGATAAATTGATACCAAAGCTGTTGTTCTTCATCCTGTATCTGAGCAATTGCATGGTGTATGGAGTTTTTTTAACCTAAAGAAAGGCCTTAATATTTATTGCTGTTGAATTGCATCTAGGTAGGAGATTTCAGCCTAGGTTGCACTCAGTTGAGATAATTTTAAATTGTGGTCCCATCATTTGTCATGTCATTCTTCCTATTTTTGTACCAACTTCAAAAAAGATACACATTCCTTCTATACCTTCATATGCGTCAAATAGCAAAATGTTGACTGTAACAGCAGCAAGAAGAGAGGACTGTAGATTACCCCACTGTTTGCTGGAAGGAATCACTCTATCCCTCCCTGTGCAATTCTAACTTGGCCTGTAAAATAAGAACTTCTGCCTTCCAGAAATGTCAGGCTCACAACTTCTACCGCTTCTAGTTCACTCCCTGCACCTCCAACCGTGCTAGGTGGTTGATGAATTTTGGAGAAGGAACTGAAAATGCCTGAACAAGTCTTCTCTGAGTCCATCCTTGAAGCTGCCTCTGTGCAGGATACATACATTCTCTTTCTGCACCAATCACTGAGCTGCTTCCTGGGGGAGGCGGAAGGTGGTCCAGCTGTGCCTATGACTGGAGAGGAACCTTGCGAGTTGGAATATCAGCAAGTATTACGGGCTTGATTGTGGACACATAACAAGCCATATTCTTCCATCGGTTTTACCAAAAACTAGGGTGAGGGTTTTTTTTTCTTCCATCTGGTTGACACCTGTGTTTATTTATCCATCGCTTCAAACTTAGGTAAGAGCAATTTGTTATTAATTGACTATTCCCAAAGCTCAATCTTAATCAACACCATAAGTTTAATTGTTCAACAGCTTCAAATCCATCAAAACATATTATTATTGAGGCCTTCCACATATTCCAGATAAAGCAGGTCTATCATATTCCTCTAACCTGACAACTTAATAATCCAACTAAATAAGGAAAGGAAATGAGTTTGACTCATTTTGGCTCAAAAGTGTGACTTATTTTAAGCAAACTCATCATACCATGAAGAAGGTTATTATGTTTCTTTTAAAAGTTATCTATTGATTAGTAAAATCTAGATGAGTATTAAAAATAGTTGGCCTTGAACTTATACATTTCTAGTTTCTGTGATTCCCACTTTTTCTCCTTTTAAAAATCAGACTACCTTTCCATTTCTTATCTTTTGTTTGTTTGCTTGTGGGTTTTTTTTTTGAAGACAGGGTCTTACTCTGTTGCCCAGGCTAGTGTAGTGATGTCATCATAGCTCACAGCAACCTCAAACTCCTGGGCTCAAGCGATCCTCCCACTTCACCTCTGCGTTTATTGTCTTTTTGAGGCCACTCCCAAGAGCCACAATTCCTCTGAGATTGCCCACTGTGGTGGTCAAATGGTACTTGAATTTCCCTTAGCCCCATGGAATGTAATTCCCAAGGTCTAGAGACTTGAATTCATAAAAACCACCAGGTGAACTCTTACCAAATCTTGTCTCTTTTGGGTACATCAAAACAAACTAGGCAACTGTCAGTCAAAGTTTTCAACTATCTAGAAGAGATTCAGAGATACGTGGTAGGTAGAAATTTGTTATTTTGCTAAGGCATTAGACTCTGGCCCTCTGGCATCAGCTTGCCAGCTACTGTCCAAGCCTAGCCAGCTGCCTGGCATGCCCAACTCAACTGTATGCTTTTTACTCTTTATTTTTTTACTCTTTATTTTTTCTTTAGGAGATGGAGTCTCACTCTGTCTCCCAGGTTAAAGCGCAGTGGTGCAATCATAGCTCACTGCAGCCTCAAACTCCTTGGGTCAAGTGATCCTCCTGCCTCAGCCTCTGGAGCAGCTGGGACTACAGGTGCTCACCACCATGCCTGGCTAATTTCTTTTTCATTATTTTTAGAGACTGGGTGTCACTATATTGCCCAGGCTGGTCTCAAACTCTTGGGCTCAAGCGATCCTCCCATCTCAGCTTCCCAAGTAGCTGGGACTATAGGCCTGAGCCACTGCACCCCACTTATGTTCTTGTTCTTTATCTCATTACAGTGATTATAAATTTTCTGTCTTTATGAATATGATGCTGAAAAGAATGCCATCTCTTATTGTGATAAAAGTAAAAAAAGGTCTGAAAAAGATGACATTCCTGCATTTGGAAGTTTGTGGTGGTCTTGAGTCAAATGCTTCAGGAACTTCAGAGGGTTCATGTACTTTGGTAGCGTGATGATTTATTGAAGTACTGATTTGTGTTGTGCTGTCTATATTTTTCTCCTCCCTTCATTCCAAGGAAATGGTTGGGCCATTGCTTGATTGAAGCTGATGTGGTGTTTTGGTAGCCTTACTGCTCATCTTCTGAGAAAGGCTAAGCTTGTTGGAAAAGTTATACTAGGAGTCTTAGAGGAAGAGAGAAGTGGGCTTTAGAGGAGAGAGAAAGAGATTTTCCCCAGGCAGAGCAGGGTGAGGGTGTGCTGGCTCCATGATGCCCCTCTCTAGGAGAAGCAGCGAGACTGCAGCAGGTGTGGTTTCTAGGCTCACTGAATCTCACTGAGAAACAGAGCACCAGGCTTCTATGGACCATGCGGGGTAAACAGGGAGAATTATTGAAAAAAAGATATACAGTCTGAAGATTAGATACTTTGGTAGAGATTGCTAAATTTCATCAATAGGTATTTCTCTTTACCGAGTATGCAGTCAAATTCTGCTTCTCTGCCAGGCCCCTTGTATCTACGTGGAGCCAAGTGACCGAGTCTGACTGAGGGTGCGCTACAGTAATGGATGCCACTTTGGAGCCTGACCCTTAAAGATGTCCTCATGATCTCTCTTCTCCGTACCTCCAATTCCTCTCCAGTCTGAGTGGCAGGAATCAAAGGATTCCAAAGCCCAGATGATGATAGAGCCCCATGATGGAAGGGGCTTGAATCCTGAGTTACTGCTTGGAAGACAGCTGCCTGCTGCCTGGGGTGGCTTCCTCACCATGAACATCCACATTGGATTTTGTGTGAGCAAGGAATAAAATTCTTATCTTAAGACAATGGGATTTGGAGTTTTTAGCATACGACCAGCTTCAATTACCCCGCCTAATTTAGATGTCTTACCCCTCTTTCCCAGCAACACATATGCCTCCCAGATGCTTATATTTGGAAAGGGGGGAGGAGACCCAACTAATAGCTGAGATTGAATTTCTCCCTGGCTCCATGGGACTCTGAGAGATGCATTCCATTTGATTTAAAGAAAATAAATTACTTTGAAACAAGACTCGACATTATAGACTAAGAGTTTTACCTTATCTCTCTATCTGAATTCCTTTTTCTTTATGGAAAAGACATAAATCGAGGAATTCTGGCCTCTCTGACACACAGGGTTCCCGAGCACATACCCAACAGCGGTTCCTCCCACCAAGGTAGGTATCGGCTTCCCGACCACTTTCCTCCCATCTTTTACTCTTAAGCCTGCCCAGTCCTTGCTCAGTATGACCGCAAGCCTTAGAGGTCTGCACAGCAAAGAGTTAAGCCCTTCTTTCAGGTCTTTTGCTCCTTTAGTCAATTAATTAGATTGAAATTTCAACTTCAAGCTGCTCTGCTGGTCTCTAGCTAATGCTGTCACCTGAAATACTGCCCACCACACATGAGCTTTTGACAGCAAGAGCTACTCAAAAGCCTCTCCACACCTCTATTCCAGGAATAACCCAAGGAAAGGGTTGATATCTATGAAAGCTGAGTGCTGAAGCCCTCTCTGTCCACCGCTTCAAAAAGAATAACTACCATCGGTCTGCCTGTATTTTGTATTATAGCTCTTCTTTGTCAATGAAAAGTCCCTGCTCTCTATTCATTATAAAGAATAAAGAGCTTTTCAAGTGTGAGTTGCTAAACCCAGAAGGGAACAGAGCTATTTTTAAGAGGGTTTCAACTCTGAGCTGTTACATCGGCCAGCCTGCCAGCAGCGGAGGTCTTCCAGGGAGGCCGAAGGCAAGCAAGGCTTCTCTTCAGGAGGGGATCTCAGGAAGGAAGCTCCTGCTGCGGAAATGTTCTAGCTCTTTGGCCCACAGACAGCCCTGGTGGCTTCGTACCTGGCTCCTCTAGACTGAGCTTGCAAGGGGGTCGGGGGAGTGGTTTTTATTCTTATCCATTTGAGGTTTGCCTGCTGCCTTAGGTTTCTCACGTCTACTTCTTCCACGTAGGGAACAATCTGCTTGATTCTCATCCGGGGGCACAGGGAGGAGGGGGGTGTCTTTATGTCCTCTCCTATCTTCGTCAAGCCATATGCAACTGGCAGCCACCACGCTTCTCTCTGTGGGAAGAGGATAATCAGAGCTGGATTCCCAAATGAAAGGAGGAGCATGCGGAGCTGCTGCCTCCTGTCCAACAGTAGTGAAATCCTCTTGGCCCAGGTCTGCCCAGAGCTCTTCTGAGGTCTGTGTGTGTTAGGGGCAGGCATGGGCTCCTAGATTGAGAGTTACAGGGCCTGGGTTAGAGTCTCTCTCTCTGAGCCTCTGTTTCCTTAGGCAGAATGAGGATAATGCCATTTTACTCCCAGGGGTGCTGTGGAGGGGATTAGCCCTCCCCACGTGGTATGGCAAGGCCCTCGACCCTGCGGTGTCATACGCGGTGACGGTTGCTCTGAAAGTTGGCGAGTCGTGTGCTCTAACGCCCTTTAAGATAGAAAATGGTGCTGCTGGATGACAGAGGAGATACTGAAAATGCGATAGAAACTACTAAGGATTCAGGAAAACTTAGATTATGTTTTCTATCCTCCCGTTCCATTCGGTTCCTCCACCAGAAAAAAGGGGCAGGGAATTAAAACTACTGTATTGTTTTGATAGCTTTTAGAAGTAAAAGACATGCATGTGTACTAAAATGGTGAGAGAGAACCAAAATGACCAACTAATTTCATACAAAGGGTGGCTAAAGGAAATAGAAAAACTTATTCGATAACAATATTTATACCACAGAGGATTTAGGAGAGCTTACAGAGACACAATTCAGTAGGTTTTTAATTTTTATTTATTTTATATTTTACTGATACATTATAAATGTGCATATTTTAGAGGTGCGTGTGACAATTTGATATATTCATATAATCGAGTCATCAAATCAGGGTAATCAGGATATCCATCACCTCAAATATTTATCTTTTCTTTATGCTAGGAACATTTGAATTATTCTCTTCCAGCTATTTTGAAATGTACAATACATTAATATTAACTATTGTCACTCTACTGATCTACTGAACACCAGCTCTTCTTCTATCTAGTAGTATATTTGAACCCATTAATCAACTTCCCTTCATCCCCATCCCCCTACCTTTCCTAGCCTCTAGTAACTACCACTCTACTCTCTATCTTCATGAGATCAACCAGTAAATTTTTTAAAAGGAAAAATTATAACCAGGAAAACTATAGGCAAAAATAGAATGATTAGATCTAAGGGACAAGATAATACACATATATGCAGGTGACAGGGTTCTACTGTTATAAAAATGGAGCAGCCAATTAGGCTCTGAGCTTCCAGGAGGCCAAAGCAAAAAGGGAAATATGATCTGTCACCAAATTTGCATCTTTCTTGAGGAAACCCCCACCACTACCAATTTCTCATCCTTTTTTGTCATAAGACTCATAAGTGTGGATATTTATCTTCAAGAAGAGAATACTTAGGAAGTTTCATTATGGCCTTCTTCAAGTATTTGATGGACTTCCAAGTACAAAAAAGAAAGATTGCTTTGGGTAATTCCAGACCACAAAACTAGAATCAATGAGTGTAAGTTAAGGGGAACAGATTTTGGTTAAAAATAAAGAACTTTCTAACAATTAGAGTTGTCCATAAATGGAATGAGCTGTCTGGCAAAGAAGTGAGCTCCCTGTTACTGGAAGTGATCAAACAGAGGCTGGCTAACCATCTGTTAAGGATAAGAAGGATTTGTGCATAATGAGGGAATTATGCAACAACATAATACAAGGCTCTTCATGACAGTTTTATTTATAATAGTAGGGGAAAAAAATAGAATCAACCTAAATGTCCAACAAAAGGGGATTAGGTAGGTTATTTATGGTACTTTCATATGATTTATTTTTTATAGATTTTACAAATATTAAAAATCAGTAAAATAATGACATGGAAAAAAGCTGATGATCTATTACTAAGTCAAAAAGTCTCCTAAACTAGTATATATATTGTGATATCATTTTGTAAAGAAAGTTTTTGTAAAGAAAGATAAATAATTTTTTTCATTTTGTAATTTTTTCATTTTGCAAAGAAAGAATACTAAAGAGTACATACATAAAAGCAGTAATAGTGATTATTGGTCGTGTTTGATTTGTGGGTGATTTTTCTCCTCTGAACTTCTCAGGGAAACCAAGTTTTCTACTTTGAGCACTTACCACTTCCATACATAATTTAAAAAGAAGGTAAAAAGAAAAAAACCCCAAAGAGACTTCATTATGCTGTAGTTTTAACTAGAATGACCCCTGAAGTTTTTTTCAAACCTAATATTTTATGATTTTTATTTTAAACTTAGGTTGTTTTTTTCTCTTATAAAATAATGTGTTTTTAAAAAAGATTTCAACCAAATATAAAGACCTCTCCGACAAAGAAATAGTGGCTTAAATTATGAGGTTTAGGTACAATCTTATGCATTTCTGATTGCTAGAGCCATTTTCATCTGAAATAACTTTTGGAAATATGTAGAATATGAATTTTAAAGTCTGCAAAAGAGAATGGAGAGAGCTTCAGAGTTGGAATCAGATACCCTTGGGTCTCAGATTTTGGCTCCACAACATATCAACCTTAATTTCCTCAACTTTAATATGAGATAATAATGAGATAACTAATATTTGTAGAAGATTCAGTATGTGCCAGGCTCTGTTTAAGTGCTTTCCATGCAATGGAATCCTCAAAACAATCCTCTGAGGTGAATTCTACTATTCTTATTTTCCAGATGATAAAATTAAACACAGAGAATTTCAATATTCTGCCAAGTTCATGCAGCTAGAAAGCGATGGAGTATAAATTCAACCTCAGACAGTTTCACTAAGGATGCCTGGTGTTAACCACTATACTATACTGCCTGACAGAGTTGCAGAGGGGTTAAATAAACATACATAAAGTACCCAGCAGAAATGTGGGCCGTCAGTATGTCAGTCTTCTCCCTGAAGTTTTCCATAGCTATTTGGCCCCAGAAAGACTTTTGATTCCCCTCCCCAAGACTGTATTCAATCAACACACTGGGGAAATGTGGCTGTGGTGGGTAGTTTTGCAACAAATTCATTATCAATAGTACTTATGTCAAACTCAGGGATATTAGAAATCATGTCCCCCAGGACTCCCTTCCGGGACTGATCCTTTAATATTTCATCAATGATTTACATGGATAGAACAGAAAATAAGCTCCTAGAGCTGACAGATGAGAGCATGCTGTTAGCAGATGACACCCATCGTCAGTGAGGAAGGCGAGCATCCAGGACAGGATTAGAATCCAAATGGTCTGGCAAGATGGAGAAGAGGTGGAGGCAAAAAGAATGAACTTCATTAGCAACGATCACAGAATAATACGTTTATTAAGAGGGAAAACAGATTATACCAACATAGCAAGGGCAGTGACTAACAGTGAACAACTGCTGCTGGAAAGAGTTAATGGCGGAAGTTGCTCCTAACTGGAAACGAGACAGAAAGTCAAGCTTGATGCTCAAAATGTACTGACAAATACAAGTATGTTGGGGTAGATCAATTTTCCCATTATACACTGTATTTTTGAAATCCTTTCTTGAGTGTTGGTTCCCCCCTCCTCCCCCGCCCAATGTTGTTCTGAACATCTTGGGAAAGGCACACAGAAAGCAAAAGAAATCTTCACAGTTGCAAAGCGTAACCTGAGAGCAGGTGAAGGAACCGACATCCTTTAACTGAAGGTGAGTCGAATGCCGATGGCTCGGTCAGGAATCATTCCCAGAGCCCCATTTGTGTGCCAGTCTTTGTGCTGGGGGACAGATAGAACCAAGACCTGGTTTCTGCCCTTGAGGAGCTCAGAGACAAGAAGATAACCATGTTTAAGTTTATAAAGACTGGTTATTTTAAACAGGCCTGAGAATGCTGATATTTGTGTTATTCGTGGCCA
Organism: Indri indri; assembly: GCA_004363605.1. NCBI lineage: Eukaryota > Metazoa > Chordata > Mammalia > Primates > Indriidae > Indri > Indri indri. The sequence continues at coordinate 11,341 of RJWJ010014021.1, read as the reverse complement.
ACTCCTATGCATCGCTTTCTTTTGTCTCTTCTTCATTCCTTTTCCTACTTTCTCTTCTTTTTTCTTTCCTTTCCCTTACCTAGTCTTTAGATCTGTGATTGGAGCCCACCCAGCATGGAAAGTTAGCCAGATGTGTTCAATGGAGTTCAACCTGAGACTTTGTCAGGATTCCAAGCACCTCTCTTCTTGCATTTCAAGGTATTTCTATTAAATTGTCTTTCACCCTTCATATACTCCAACAAAACTGCAGGCAATGAAGCAAGGCTCAGAGAGAGAAGGTTGGTTCCCAGGATGCTAAATAGATCAGTTTGGCTGGAGAGAATGCTAGAATATATATATTATGGATTGTATAATATTAAGGAATTTGAACTTTATCTTGTAGATGACAGAAAGTCAATGAAGGTTTGTGAGAAAGAGAGTAACAAGAGCAACTGAGGGTTTTAGGAAGCGTAACATAATTGTGGTGGACACAGTAGGTTGTTAGGGGACAGACTGAAGGCAAGGGCCCCATTAGGGGGTGACTACTAAGCTATAAAAATATAAGGGCCAGAGTTAGGCAGTAGCAGTTAAAGGAGGCAGAAGAAGTGAAAGTGAGAGACACTGTGAAAGAAAAATCAATGAGATTTGCCACCTACATGAAGATGAGCATTAAAAGAGGGAGAGGAACTGAAAACTCATAAGTCCTAGACAAGGAGTTTGGAAACTGAAAATATCGTTGGCCAAAATGGGTCAGTGGGAAGGTGAGGGTGGTTTCGTGGCAAAGGAACCATGATAGATTCAGGGATAGACAGGCTGTCTTTGCGTTGATGGAACATATAAATAAAAGCCATATATCCGACAGGGAGCTAGGAATAGACTTCCCAGGAGAGCATCCTCACAGAGGTAATAGTGTGTTTTGGACCTTTCCACCTGGATATCCCACTGACACATCACATTCTACATGCCTAACACTGAACTTTACTGTCATTCAGAACACAAAGCTTAATTTGCATTTCTCTTCAGGGTTAGTCATGCTTTTAAGCACCCAGGCTACCAGACTCAGAGTCATCTCTGGCATTTCTGTCTCTCACCCACCCCCTCGCTGCTCCCCCCAACAAGTAACCAGTCACCAAAACAATGGATTTTAATAGCAAAACAGGTTCTGTATCAATTCTATTGCCATAATTCATACTTCCATGATTTGTCCCCTTGGCTATCACAACAGTTTTGTAACAGATTTTCTTGCCACATAAGTGTATTTTTCCACTGCTTAGAGAATGGAATTCGAAGTCTTCTTGGAATGAACATAACTGTCCAACCTAATCCCTGAGAATCTTTATACTTACCCAACACCAACAAAACCTCACCAGCTCCTTGCCTTTCTTTCATGAAGCCAGGCTTATCTGTGCCTGGGGTGCCTCTATTGATGCTGTTCTATTATTTTAGAATATCTTTTTCTACCAAAGGAGAGTATCTTTCAAGTTCTGGGTCACATGCTAGACCCACTGTGAGTGTTCTCTGACCTCCTATTGCTTGTCACTCTTCACTCGTGTTGCTTTTTTTTTTTTTGAAAGCAAGAGCCTGAACCAGGGAGGTAGGAGTAGTAGATACGGGAAGAAGCAACGGATGTAATAATAAAAATCTAAGTGAAGGATCGTGGGGCACAGAGAATGAAGAAATCAAAGAAAAAAAATAACAGTCTTGGTTTGCCTTGGTTCACTGGGAAGAATTATGGCGTACTAAAAAAAAGCACAAAGAAAAGAAGAAAGATTAATTTGGTTTTGAGCATGTTTGGGTTGAGGTACCAGCAATGAATGTAAATTGAGCTAACTGATAATTGAAAAGTTTTACAGAAATGCAAGGGTTAAGGCCAGAGAAAAATATTTGCAACTGCGATGCGAAGAGGTGATACCAGACGTGGGGGGACTAGGGAAGATATGTTTCCAAAGAGGAGCCTGTGAGGGAGCAGACCGGGTCTGCGGGCCGAGTATAAACATCTTGTCAATCTCACAGGTGAGAGGAGGGAGTCCCACCGGCAAAAGAGCCAGTCAAAGACTGGCTGTTGCAGTGAAATTATGTATGTTTTAGTTTTCCTAAAAGGTAATTTTTTTTGGCCTTTAAACTTTTATAAGAAAATTTCAGTTTCTGAGATGTCGTGCTTCTGATTTGAGGAAACTGCAGATTCCCTGCTCAAATTGGGTTCCTCTTCATTATAAATCTAAATAATTAGTGCTGTGTAAATTTGTTGTTTTTTCCCTCAAAAAGGGCATGCCTTTCTTATACGAGGGTTTGTAACTAAAGTTCTGTAAGGAAAAAACACACGAAAACCAGCCACCACCAAAAATTAGGTCAGAGAGTTTAGAGAGGAGTTGGTTAGTAGGGGCTATTTTTTCCCATGATCTGTTTAAAAATGGATTCAATTTGATCAAACCACAGCTTTTGAAAGAACTTCTGTTTAGTACAGGGGTTCTTTGTTGTTTTTATGGGAATTTATTGAAATAAAAGTTTTAAGAAATACATTTGTTGTAAAAATAACCTAAACAATTCACAGATACAGAAGCAAATATACAATTTGGAATATGCCCTTTCAGACTTTGGAACACATGCACAATTACATGTGCATGTATCTTTCCAAAAGTGACCTGCCCAACTTCTGCCTTCCTATTTCCTATTTCCCCTGAAATTAACAAGCTATAGCAATTAACAATGACATTAATAAAGGTTACATGTGTATAGAACAGCCACACACATTACATTTTCCATGCATTATAGGTTGAGTATACCTTATCTGAAACTCTGGAGACCAGAAATGTTTCAGATTTGGGATTTTTTCAGATTTTGGAATATTTGCATGTACATAATAAGATGTCTTGGGGCTGGGACCCAAGTCTAAACACAAAATTCATTTGTGTTTTAATATATACCTTATACACATAGTCTGAAGGTAATTTTATACACTATATTTAATAATTTTGTGTATGACACAAAGATTGTGTACATTGAACCATCAGAAAGCAAAGCTGTCCCTATCTTAGACACTCGTGTGGACAATCTATGGCAGTTTGGCCCCACCATCATTCCTGACTCTGAATTTATATGCCAGCAAGAGGCAATCACTTTCTTACACTTATTCACACTCAAGTACTTGACATATCATTAACACAGTGATAAAATTTGTGTTCAGGTTAACTACGCAGCACAGTAGCATCACCGGAGCACCTGTATCAGCTGTTAAACAACAGCAACAAGCAGTGCTGGGCTGTTAGTGTCCACTTACAATGCTATATTCTGATTAAAAGGTTACTGCTGCACACTGTATTGTTTTTTAGATGAGAAGAAACATCAGAAGCAGTTGAGAGACCAGGAAGTGGGTCCTCTAGGGATGGGGAGGCATGCTGCCGGATGGCTTTTCTAAACATTCCCTCCAGAGTCATCTGCCTCACTAACGACAGTTTTTGTCTTCAAAGTCTGTCTTTGATTTTATAAACTGACATGACACCTTGTTCTCTTACAAATGCACACTGCTCTAGTTCCTCAAAAAGCCCATCACACATTTTCACCATGTCGCCTGTAGGCACTTTTTTTGCGGTGTTAACAATGTCATCTTCATTGTCACTATTATCACGGTCACTTTGATTCAGAACCGTCTCAGCTATTTCACCATTCGCAAATGAATGAACTGAAGCCTCATTATCAATGTTAAAAACTTCAATATCCACTTCTTCCAGCTTGCTGAGGAAGGCCCCGAAGGTATATTTTTTTGCATATGTAAGGAGGTCAGACATCATTTTTTTCTCACTTGATATACAGACTCCCTTAAAGTCACCATCTTGTTCGTCATCATCACTGAACATAATTGCAGTCCAGAGGTTGTGTCAGGCTGCACAGCTGTGTCTTTAGTCACTGTGTTCCACGCATTGGCAACAGCATATATGGCATCCTTCATGCTAAACTTTTGAAAACCTTCCACTCCCACGCCTCTGTTCACTGCTTCCAGCATGTTGTTCAAGAAAGTGTTTTTATATTTGTTCTTCATTGATCTAAGGATAACCTGGTCACATGGCTGAATTAATGCAGTCACATTTGGGGGAAAGTACATGGCATAAACATTATTTTTGGTGAGAATTTCAGCTGGAGGAAACAGCTGGAGCAGAACATTTGTCAAGGAATAACAAAATCTTGCAGTCATCATCCAATCCGGCTTCCCTATAGTGAGCATGAGCCACTGGTACAAAATGTTTGTGAAACCAATCACGAAAGATGTCCTTGGTGATCCATGACTTTTCTTTAACATAATAATGAACTGGTAAGGAATTCACTCCTTGAAAACAGTGATAACAAGGACAAGGACAAGGATGCAAGCTTTTGCCTCTCACAGCAAATTTGCACTTATGCGTGCCTGCTGCATTAGTGCATCCTAGCACAGTTATTCTGTCCTTGGCATCCTTAATTCCTATAGGGACTATCTCATCACCTGTATTCAGTGTCTTGCTAGGGCAATAGCAACAAAACAGTGATGTTTCATCGGCATTATAGTTTGGTCTGGCATCGGATTTTCATCACCAATGTCCTTGTCAAACTCATCAATGAATTTCTCCACTGCTTCGTGACCAGCAATCGCTTTATCACCATAAATCTTTCAAAATTTAATGCCACGTCTTTTCTCAAATTTCTGCAGTCTGTTGAATATTCACAGTTTCCATCAATTTTCAGTTATCATGATTCATCTTTGCTTGTTTCATAATTATCATACCATCAAGTGACCCGCGTTTGCTGCAATGCTGACAGATCCACTCTTTCAATACACAATCAAAATCTTCGTTTTTAGCTTTATGTGGTGTTTTCCTATTTTTCATTAACTTCTGTTAGTCACTTTCAGCACAGAACTTCAACAGTTTATCCTTTTGTTTCTCCAGGTCATACATGGTGGTAATTCCAACACCATATTCTTCTATGTTTCACACGTACGCCGCTGTCCAGTTTCTCCAACAGCTTGATTTTCTGTGTGCTATAGATAAACATAACTGCTTTCCCTTTTGCTTATCACTGTTACCTGTAAGGGTATCTGCAGGCTCTTTTGATATTTTCAACAATGTCTTTACAACACAGAGCAGAGAATAAGCAAAAACCCACAGTAAGCATTGCACATAGGTCTTGGCCCTATTGGGGCATTTGGGGGAGCCTGGCATTGGTGCCTCTGGCCTGCACATTGCCATTTTTCTATCTTTTGTGGTCATGCCTTCCTGGTGGAACCTGGGTGTGCACAGAGAAGATTTCATAGCCAAAGTGGGCCAGGAAGGTCTTTTTTCCTTTGGGAATGCTGAATAACTCTGTGTTGTGTGCCTATATTTTTTTGTTGTTTTTTTTGGTTTTTTTTTTGTTTTGTTTTGTTTTGAGACAGAGTCTCACTCTTTTTGCCCGGGCTAGAGTGCTGTGGCGTCAGCCTAGCTCACAGCAACCTCAAACTCCTGGGCTCAAGCGATCCTCCTGCCTCAGCCTCCCGAGTAGCTGGGACTACAGGCATGCACCACCATGCCTGGCTAATTTTTTCTATATATATTTTTAGCTGTCCAATTAATTTCTTTCTGTTTTTAGTAGAGACGGGGGTCTCGCTCTTGCTCAGGCTGGTCTCGAACTCCTGAGCTCAAACAATCCGCCCTCCTTGGCCTCCCAGAGTGCTAGGATTACAGGCGTGAGCCACCGCGCCCGGCCTGTGCCTGTATTTTGATGTGAACTGTCACATGAGATCAGGTGTGGAATTTTCCATTTGAAGCATCATGTCAGTGCTCAAAAATTTCAAATTCTATAGCATTTCAAATTTCGAATTTTTGATTAGGGATGCTCAATCCGTACATCTTGAGTTCTCACTCTGATGTTCAGAAGTAGATAGGATGGGATTATTTGTTTCATTTTATAGAGGATGTCATTTGTCCAAAGTCTCATAGCTACTTGTGTTGAAGAAGTTGCCACTGGACTCAAGTCCTCCGCGCCAAATGCTGAGTTTATATCCTATATTACTCTGTTTCCCACAGAGGGATTTCCACAACCAGGCCTCCCCAGCCTGTGCTAAGGTTGTCTACAGAGTGGGTCAGCTCAAAACTTGGAATAGATACAATTGAACATCGTCATGCAGTTGCCTAGTGGCTTTCTCAGGTTGGGAAAAAGGTGACCTTCTCAGCTTGATCTGCCAAATATCTGGATCACATTTTAAAGTGATGACAAGAGAAGGTATAATAAAAATTCTACAGGACCCCACACTGATGTCTGTCTATATAACCCAGCTAATAAATAATGCTGGCAATAGGCATATCTACTGTTAGGCAAGGTGCTAATGAAGAGAAATTTAGGGAAGAAATGCAAGGTAATAGCATGGTAGAAACAGCACCATTATCCTTCATTTCTGAGACACACAGTTTTTTCCATACTTTTATACTTGGAAATAGGCATTCATCCTACAAATCCTTGAGTCTTTGATTTGGTGAAAATCAGTATATGAAAACTCATTAAAACTTCTTTTTTAGAGATAGGGTCTCACTCTGTCACCCAGGTTGGAGTGTTGTGGTGTGTCATAGCTCGCTGCAGCCTCAAATTTCTGGGCTCAAGTAATCCTCCTGCCTCAGCCTCCTGAGTAGCTGGGACTACAGGTGTGAGCCACCACACCTGGCTAATTTTTTTTTTTTTTAAGAGATGGAGTCTTACTATGTTGCCCAGGCTGGTCTTGAACTCTTGGTCTCAAGCAATTCTCCCACCTTGGCCTCCCAAAGTGCTGGGATTATAGGCATGAACCACCATGCCTGGCCAAAACTACCTTCTTGCCTAAACTCTTAATTTTCCCATCTTGGGCAGGTCATTTAACCTCCCAGTGCTGTGAACTTGAGGTGGCATCTATCAAACTCACTACAGGGTACGCAGGAGGTGCTCTTGATAATAACTAACATTTATCGAGGGTTTACCCTGTCTCAGTGACTGTTCTTAGCACTTCAAGAGGATTTTCTCATTTAATCCTCACAGTGAAACTCTTAGAAAAATTCTATAAATATCCCAGTTTTATAGATGAGCAAAGTGAGATTCAGAAAGTCCAAATGAATACAGCAGTAGCTTAAAAACAAGTAAGTGACAAATCTGGGAGTTGAACCAGGTGGTATAAGGCCAGAGGCTCCCCATCTAACTCCAGTACTATTGACCTGCTTGCTACATATTGCTTCATGTCGTCATCACGTTCCTTCTTCCTTTCCCACTCCTCTATAGGTGTACTAGCTGATTTTGATTTATTATAAACTCAGATGCCCTCAGAATTATAAATGCGGAGCTGGTGAGGGATAGTAAACAATATGGGCCTCATCCTGTACGGAAACACACACAGCCCACCCCCAGACTGACCTTTGAACTGCATTTTGCACAGTGGCAAAAAATTAAACAACAAATTAAGCAAAACAAAGGAAAAAAAAAACCTGAAGCGAATTGAATTTATTTATTTATTTATTTATTTATTTATTTATTTGAGACAGAGTCTCACTCTGTTGCCCAGGCTAGAGTACCGTGGCGTCAGCCTAGCTCACAGCAACCTCAAACTCCTGGGCTCAAGCAATCCTTCTGCCTCAGCCTCCCGAGTAGCTGGGACTAGGCATGTGCCACTATGCCCGGCTAATTTTTTCTATATATTTTTAGTTGTGCAATTAATTTCTTTCTATTTTTAGTAGAGATGGGGTCTCGCTCTTGCTCAGGCTGGTCTCGAACTCCTGAGCTCAGAACGATCCACCCGCCTCGGCCTCCCAGAGTGCTAGGATTACAGGCGTGAGCCACCGCGCCCAGCCGAATTGAATTTATTAAAAAATTTTGTGATGCCTAAATATTAGGTAGATAGTGAGGGATTTCGGGTCTCCTAGGGATGAAAGTGGGTGCTCCTGCCCCCCATCTTGGTCCTGCCCCACCCTAATCCTCCATACCCGGGGGAGGAGAGAATACCAGTCAGAACTTGGTGCACCAGCTGCAAAAGAATGCAAAGGACTCTCTAGCCCACAGGCCAAACAGCATGGGCACCATAAAGTTCAGAAGGTGACCTAGAACCCATGTGCTCAGTCACACTCAGGTCATGCAGCTCCTGCTGTCCAATCAAAGTGGTTCTATGGTGATGTTGGAACCACAAGGGGGTCCCTATCCAGACACCATAAAACAAGACCCAGACCATAACCAAGCTCTCTCTTTTTCTGCTGCAACAAAGGGTCCGGTTGTCCTCTGTGGTGTATGTATCATGCTCTGTAAACCTATGTCTTGCTCTTGCTCTATAATCCTATCTTACTCTCCCTCAATAATCTTCACCTCATGCTTGCCTTACTTTGGTGTGTCTGGTCATTCTTTGGCCATGAGCGCACTAAGAACCGACATTCCAGACCAAAACCTGACACAAAAAAATGTGTTGACTTCAGCTGCCAGTTGGGGAACTTCCCTTAAGTCTCCAGGTAATAATACATATTCTAGATGGATTACAGCAGTATCTTCAAAAACGTCAATAAATATAAAGAAGCTATTACAGGGAAGAAGGTAGCCCAGAAAGGATCTGTCAATTCACAGGAAGAAAGTCTCCATAACGACACTCGTATTGCCCCCCTTCTATCAAATACTGGGTACTTTCTCTACTACTGTCTCATGCATCTTGACATTCTCTCTGTGAAAAGGAATTGAGGATCCCATTTTACAGATTACTCAATAAAGCCTTTAGGCAGTGAGTCACTTGTCCAAGGGCTTCCAAGCTTCAGCTTTTCCAGTGTCCTCGCTGGGGGCCTGGAGGGCTTGGATGTGAATGTATCATGAAGCCAAGGAAGGCCTTCAGTTACTCTAGATCTTTCCAAAGCCCTGTACCTGACTTTATCCATAATGTTCTCTTTCTTAATTTGGAGAGCCCTCCAAATTGTACAAAGGTCATGCCCCAAAACTGACATCCACGCCTATGTGGGAATCAAAGGCTGTGACAACATGCCATCTGGAGTAAGTCATCCCCTGGACTTCTGCTCTCTCCTGGTGATAAGGAAAACCCCCATCTGTTACTTGGTGCACCAGCCAGCTGAGACCCCCACCCCTCACGGAAGACCCGCATCAACATAATACCAACCTATTACCTGGCCCATCAACTAATCTATTACCTGACACATCAGCATAACACTAAATCTATTATCTGACACATCAACTAACCTATTACCCCGCAGACATTAACCACCTGACATCCTACCCCCCAGACCACCACCACTTAATAGAAGTGGGAAAAATTGGGTAGACAGGGCTCAGAATTTGGTGGCAAGGCCCCTCTGAGCCCGCTGGCGAATAAACTTTGATTCTCCGACTCTCCGTGTGCGCTCAGTTTGTCCTCAAGACCACTTGCTGTAACACTTGCTGTAACACTGGGTGCAGAGAATCCCAGGAACACCAGGACCCATGGCCAACTTCAGGACTGCAGGGTTTTATATATCCCGTGTTTCATCTGGATGTCCTTCCTGTAAACTGAGCATTGAACTCTCTTACATTGCCTCACCTCTCAGAGATGCTTGGAGGGCAATGTTGGCTACATTTCCACAGCTCTGGTTTTTAAATTAATCGCAGTTACCCCTAGCCTGCAGGAAATGAGATGCCAAAAATGAAGGAGAGTGGATCCCTTCCAGACCTTCACAACTCTCAGATTATACTAAACCAGGAGCAAAAACTCTCTTTAGCATTTGAAAGGGAAGGCAATTGTATTACTCAGCCTCACTCCACCGCCTCCAGACTTTTCTCAGCCAGAGAACAAAGGGCAAAAAGCAAACACCACTCCATACCCCTATTCACTGGAGGTTAAAAGAGACCTCCCACTATACAAACGTCCTTCTAAAGGTCAGTTTGGGAGTGTATTGAGGAGGAGGGCTCTGGCCCGGGGAACAAAATGTTTACCATCACCCTCAGGCAGGCTGCTTCTGTTTTCCTTTTAGCACGTGCACGGGGTACATCTATCAGAATTGGACATTTTCATCCCTGATTAGCTTGCTGGTGGGCAAGTTCTACTTCCTTGGCCCTCTGCACTCTTTCCAATTCTTGATCCCAATTGAACTAAGAAAGCAGGACCACCCTGAGCCAGCACGGCTCCTAGGGGACGATTATTCATTCATATTTATTAAGTCAACTGACACTGATTGAGCGCTTAATGTGGATCTAGCACCGTGCTAGGCGCTGAAAGGATAGGACAATGCACAGAGCTGGCGCAGTCGTCTTACAGCTTCAATTCAATTGGGAAGACTGACATTGAGCAATGAAACGCTCACTTCATTATTTAAACACAACTGTGGTAAATGTTTAAAGGAGCATGGTGTGCAAAGAGAGCTTAATAAGAGAGAGGCTGATCTCAGTTGGGCTGCGAGAGAGGGGGCTTTTTGGAGGAAGTGGAAGGGTAGGAGTTAGCTGTCTACACGCCAGGGAAATTGAGATCATGCTGAGTCTGGGGTGGGGGCAGCAGGCAGAAAGGCCCTGACTTGGGAAAAACACGGCCTGGCACAGGAATTGGAAGGAGACTAATGCGGCTGGAGCCCACAGGGCAAGGCAGAATGGGGCTGGAGAGGAGGCAGGAGGGGAGCTTCCACAGCGCTTTGTACTGGGAGGTTTTTGCAGTCTGTCTCTAAAGCACTGGGGAGCTAGTTATGGGCTTTAATGGGGGAAATGACTTAATAGGTCTGCAATGTAAGAAGGAAGAGTTTTGGGAGGCAAGAGCTGATGCAGGGAGACCACTTAGTGAGTTTTGTCAAAAGTCAGGATGAGTAGCTCTCAAATTTTAGTGAATTGCCTGGGGTTCTTGTTAAAATGCAGATTCTGATTCAGCAGGTCTGGGGTGGGGCCTGAGATCTGCATTTTGAATGAGCTCCCAGGTGCCTGTGCTGCTGTCCCTGCTACAAACACTTTAGTAACTAAGTTTTAAATCAGGGTTGCACTGGAGATGGAGAAAAGCAAATCTGAGAGCTATTATGTGGGAAGTGAGTGAAAGTATCAAGATATCTTGCCGGGCTCTAACTTGGGCAACTGGGTGGAAGGGGGTGGTGTTCACTGAGACAGTATGCACCAGAAAAGAAAGAGTAAGTTTGGGTGGGAGGTGAAAAGCTCAGTTTTGGACACATTGACGTTGATGTGTCTTAGGAATATCCAAGTAGGCAATGGTACATATGGATCTGAAGCTCAAGACAGAGGAGGAAGCTGGAGATATAAATTTAGGAGTCATCAATATGTAGATGGTAATTAAAGCTATGAAAATGGATACTATCAGCCTAGCGAGTACACAGCAGAGGTTAAAAACTCAAACTTGGCCTGTTGGTGATCTGTAGGCCTTCTTTTAAGTACCTTAGAGAAGAGG